>LFZO01000013.1:86927-263915 GCA_001578225.1 Pseudocercospora musae | reverse complement strand
TATATAATAAGAGGCTATAAGTAAAGTTTTCTATTCTAGGCCTCCGGGACGTAGGCCTATAGAGGGGGGGGGGCAATGTTACAATCACGGGCCTAGTTGGCCTATCTAGAGTCGAAATAGGCTAAGAAGGCCCGAGGCGACCCGTCTTGGCCTATAGGTATATATCTTCCCTCTAGATACCTCTCTTCCCTTTCTTCCTTAGTAATTCGAGTAGTTCTAATCGAGTACTATATACTACGCATTATATACCTCCTTTACACTTACCCTCTCGGCGAATAGCTAGATCTAGTAGATTATTAATCTTAGAAGCTAGTAGAGCCGCCGTTATTACTAGTATTCTACTATAGATAGCGATTATATCCTTATCGAGTTTACTATTAGTTAAGAAGCTATCTAAGTCGTATTCCGCTATAGTATACTATAGTAATAGATATCTAGCTATAGTACTAATTATAGTAAGGTCTAAGACCCCTAGCGCTTCTTAGTACCTCTATTGCTTACTAAGCAATCATTCCGCGGACGCTACTAAACTATTAGCTAAACCTTAAATTAGCCGTTATTCTAATTATTTACTTGCCGCCGCTAAAACGGCGCTATTCGCGGCTTCTTATATATACTAAACGGCTAGAAACCTACTACTAAAGGTGCCTATTAACTCATTACAATTATAACATTAGGCTTTCTATAGCATGTAAGGTATTAGACTATTGAGCTAGGATCAAAGAGTAATCGTGTAGCTAATTACTTGAGAGAATATACTTGGTTTACTTCTAACGTGAATGAGAAACTCTATACCGTGCACTCTATCTGCGTTTAGACTTGGCCAAAAGAACACTGGGAGAGGTTTGTAGGAGCTGTGAGTCTTGCCGCAGCTCACCTCAGCCAATTCGGTTTGGCGCTCTGCTCGTGGTCTAGAACAATGCTGTTGATAGCGAGGTTGATTTTCTACATTTCCGCCAAGGTCAGCGCTTATGCCAGACTGAAACTGTTAGTAAGTAGTATGTCCAGAACACTTTTCCCGACCATCATCTTATATTCTCCACTTTGGAGCATCCATTGCTGCTTCTCGACGTCCCAAATGCTCAGATCTCGTCTTCGCAGCGGGAAACTAAAGCTTGTTGACTCTCCTGGCTTGATCCGCTTCTTATCGAAGCCTCGCAACTGCTTCGCCACGCCGCTATTGGGAATGTTGACATAGAGCTGCGCGACCTCGGCTGCTGCGACTGAGCCGTTGTTCTCGACGGTAATGGTGGCCGTAGCAAGGATGTCATACAGCGAGGCCAATCCGCCTTCTGGTGGCGGCGTTGTGTCTGATGCATCCGGAGGAGATGGACTGTGCGACATGCCAGGTGCCAGAGACATACTCAGATTGGAATAGCTGAAGGTAGTATACGTCAAGCCATAGCCGAAAGCATATCTCGGAAGGATATCATTCTTGAGGAAATAGCGGTAGTCAATGTAGATGCCTTCAGAGAAGTTGCTTTGAGAGTATTGAGGATCCTGCGCGGTCGGTAATGTAGGATTAAGGAGAGCTCCATAGTCGGACTCATTATGCGCAACTGTGTATGGTAGGCGGCCAGACGGGGACTGCCGGCCATAGAGAATCTCTGTAAGCGCCTCACCAGAAGCTTGGCCAGGTAGATGGGCAAATATTACAGCGGTAACATTGGCGTGATCTATCCATCGATCCACCAGGCGAATCCCAGCATTGTGGATTACAACAATTGTGTTGCTGCATTGGTCAGCAACATTTTTTACTAAGGTGTCGCTCCATTCGTCCGCTAGTGTTGTCCTGTCCGCCGCCTCCGAAGACTGTGCATTTATCAAGACTAGACACGGACCGGTAACATCGGCTACCATCGGGGTTTGAGAAGTGAAGTCTGTATGCAGCGTAGTTCCATCAGTTGCAGCTTGCCTTAACAGAGAGTCGTACGGTGCGAAGGTGATGGTGGGTGTGATGCCTCCCGATCCGCCTCCAGTCTTGAGCGTTCCATTGAAAGCCACCTCCGGGATGCCAGTGCCAGCAGGCGCGACTGAGGCGAGCGATAGCAGGGCTTGGAGAAAAGTGAAGTCTGCGCCGTTCGTAAACTTCAACGTGCCCTCGAGCGACACTTCATATAGACTGGCATCGGGCACGGAAGTATTGATTCCGCCGATCGCATCGTAGCCGAAGATAGACATGGACTTCGGTTCCTTCAGGGGCAATGCGCCGTCGACGTTCTTCACTAGGACGTGACCGTCGACAGCAGCTTGGAAGGCTATCTGGGCGGATCCAGCATCACGAGCATCGGTATTGTTGTGAAGATCGATGCCAGGGCTGGTCAGAGGAGCGAAGCGGTGCCACGCTGAAGCATCAATTAGCACACTCCATAACAAAGCAGTAGCAAAGTAAACCCACCTGCAAGGATGCGGGTAGCCATATCGTCGAGTCTAGTGCCGTTCATCGAACCATTCTTGACTGCTGTGGCGAGCTGGTCATTTCCCCAGTAGAGATCGCTCGGCATCACCATGTCCAGGCCTGCATCAGCGCTTGCGATGCCTGTGTGCTGTCCGTACCAGTCCGCAAGAGTGAATCCTTGGAACCCGAGCTCCGTCTTGAGTAGGCCGTTCAAGATCTTGCTGTTTTGACATGCGTATGAATTGTTGACTCTTTGATAGCTTCCCATCACGGAGCCCACGCCAGCAAAAACCGCGTCGTAGAACGGAAAGAGGTACAACTCGTGAATTGTCTTATCATCAATGTTTGAGGACACTGAATTGTTGAGATTGATACCAAGTGGAGCCAAGAAGCCTTGCAAAAATGGATTGCGATTAGTCTCTTGCTCGTTGCCAATGAAATGCTTTACGCAGGCAATGACAGATTGCTGGAGACCTCGCACTGCCGGATCAACGAGCTGGCCAGCAAGATATGGATCATTGCTAAAGCCTAGGTGATGCATTTGTTAGTTGAGGCGGGATAATGGCAAGTTTTGTTGGCCTACCTTCCCAATTCCTGCCACCTTTGGCAATTCGACCGAGAGGGCCAACTACTGGGCCTAGAGCGACATTGACGCCTTTTGCTTTGAACTCCTTGCCCATCTGATATGCTCTCCAATAGGCGAGACCGCGATCCCAGCTTGCACCAATGGAAATCTGAGCTGGGAACCCACTGACATTCTCCGCCGCGCGCACGCCGCTAGGACCGTCATTTAGGCAGATTCCAGGAAATCCAATCCTATCCACCGAACCTGTAAAACCAGCACATTGTCGGTTGTCCTTCGCCGGAATGGTGATGTTGTTCTTCTCCTCGTTGCTCATGGCAGCTACCATCGCTTTGGCTTGAGCATAGGCATTGGCCCAGAGGCCGTCTCCTGTACCTTCCGGCGAGGGATATACAGGTGGCGATTGGCCATATGAATAGTAGTGCTCCGGGTCAGTCAATTTCCCTGGATCGATTCCAGGTTGCGACAAGGCTGCGATGATCGCTTGTTGAGTCTTATTCGCTTCTCCAGCGAGATATTGCGCGACAAGGGGAAGCAGGTTGGCAGGGACAAGTCCCGTGTTGTTGATCACACTCGCAATTGGAGCTGGCTCGATCTCAGCAGTGCCGGTGGCTGCATTGGGTGAAGCATGCTGGGCGAGAGCAGATGCTGACCATAGGCCCAGCGTGACCAGCGCCGGTTTGCGAAGCATGATATATAGTGCTGCAGAATGGGCGGCACCTTACGGTAGAACCTATGTGCGATCGTGGACAGGCACACAGCTGTTCTTATGTCTGAAGCGGGAGTTGTGGTATACTTGGGGTGGCGCCAGTCATGATGCACATCTACCCGGCCGTCGAAGGCTGTTGCTCCATCGCTTCCTGAGGCTGAGAAGACGATGTTTACTCGCACCCTGGCGAGACTCGGGAAGGGCCTTTGAAATTGCCACTCCATTATTAGTTACCAATGCCATGTGCAGCCGAGGAGGCCTCAGGCTTCCAAGTTGGGAAGTGCGGTCCGACCAAGCTTCACGCCCCAGTTCGTTGAGCACGTGAAAGTGGGGCGCCGAGCTCGTGTCTGCAAAGCCAAACATGAGGTCAACGCCGCATGTATATGTCAGACGACCACACACACTACCGCGTGTCTTGTGCTTCCTGGCAGCAGTAATATCACGACTACGCCCTGCTGTGTGATCTACCCTACATTTCTCACCTGATCCGGGCCTGGGTGTGCTGCACAGCTATGTTCTCACAGTTCAGACTCCCTTCGCTGCCGTCATGGGGTCAGCTCGGCGGCGGCGTCAAACTTCCCAAGCCGGACATCCACGACGTCGAGGAGCGACCCGAGAAAAGAGCCCGCACGCTGAAGCACCTGCTCAAGGCAAATCACATCAATCACAGCATCATCTACAACAACCTCCGCTTTCACAACCACACTCCCCATATCCTCGGCTCCGCCTACATCTTCGGCGCCGACCACGACGAGTTGACACATATCTACGAGGCGGAAAGCAAGAATCTGGAGCCATGGCGGGACAGCCCAGGAGAAATTGCTCTACATGACTGGCGAGATTTTCTAGGGAAGAGAGAGTATGTGTGATTCTGCTGGGAGCCAGATGCGACCAACGGCTTACAGCCTGTGATAGATACCAACGAGCTTTTATTGACTTCTTTGAAGACCAGCTCGTCCAGCACGGCTACGACTGGCATGCCCTTCTGCATGACTTCCTACTCTCCGGGAAAGAGCCTCTCATCAATAACCTGATCGCAGGCCTTGCGCATCCACTCATCCACCTGGGCTATGCTGAAGAGCTCTCGTCCCGCACAGTGGCAATTGAAGCTCTCGGGCTTGCCGCTTGCTTCTACAACGACTGGCACGTCTTCCTCGACGATCCGAAATACACCAAGCCGGCCCCGAACCCTACAGACTCGCTCTTCGGCATCCTAGAGAGAGTCCGCAATGACACCAGATTTGACAATCTATCCGACCACCTCGGCAGCGAAAACATAGATAAAATACTTGGAAATGAAAAGCTGGCAGCCGCGGCTTTGGAGTACTGGAATTCATGGGACCTGAAAAAGCCGACTGAACAGTTCGCCGAGTCGCAAAAGCTCGCGGTAGCGCTTGTGGTAGCAGCTGAGGAACCTTCGAATGACAAGGGCTATGACTTCTTCGGCGTTCACCTCTTGACCAGCTCGCATGCTGTACGAACTCTCCTGCCATCTCTGCCCAACAAACACCATATTCCTTTGGTCCGACAGTGGTGGCTATTCACGTTGCTGGTCTACATTGCACAGCTGAGACCCAAGATCAACATCGACAATATCAAGTTGGTGGAGCTAGAGGGCCGCGATTGGAAATTCGTCACCGAGAAAGCCCTTAAGAGTAAATGGCGCACAGATGCGCATTTTGTCAAGGCGTTGCGATGTATGCATGAGGCAAGCAAGACATGGGGTGATGCCAACCAGTTCTATCTCAAATCCGCTGTCAAGATGGCCGAGGAATTCAAGGGCTGGGGTGGTTTTGGTCGAGTGCAGCTAGAGGAAGAAACAGACGCCCAAAAGATCGCTGCTCGAAACCACAGGCGATTTTCTGGACAAGGCGAGGGGTTGTATGAGTACGATGCATGAACCCAGCGTGCGCCACAAATTGTACATTATTACGACGAATGAGTGAATGATCAGGCCAACGAGGACAAATCGGTGCAAGCTAGGTGGGGCAAAAGTCGCATTGCGTGAAGTTGAAATTCTGACAAAACTTGCTATTGTCGCAACAACAGTGCTATTTGTTATTGAGCCGACAATGGCTTCATCAAGACCAATTTGTACTTATTCGAGACACTTCCGGCCGCCTCTGACATGATTCTTGTCCAAGACATTCGCCAATACAACATCTTGATTGCGCGCCAAACCAGCCCTCGAGCCTGAGCATCTGGGGAACAAGCATAACTCATGAGCAACCGAACCGACCACACTACCAGCGATATCGATATCATGGCTTGTTGCGCCACGCCGATCGATTGGCCTGACATGACTCCGTCCGCACCTCATCACCATCACCACCAACGTGAGGGCACCACACTCGGCTGCATCTTCCATGCTATGAAATTGGCAGTCATACCACTTGCGGTCTCGAGACCTTTCGAGCAGCAGCCGGCATCGCACGGCGGTGCGACCACGCAACTGCGCAAGACGAAAATTGGTAGAGCATACTCCATCGAGCCAGCAGTGCCACTGTTGCCCGAGCCTACCTTCGAGAGTGTCGCCAAATTGTCGAACGAAGCAGAAGACGATGACATTCCGTCCGACTATCATGGTCCCCCCATCGGCTACTCCATCAAATGTGTTCACCACAAGTCACTCGCCACTGGTTCTGAATCTGTTACCTCGCACGGCAGTGTCCAACAAACAAGACCTGTATGTGCTGTACAATGCGACGTCGAGAGCTGCGCAGTCTGCAAACCTCGCTACGTAAGTTCAACGAATGTTCTCTTGAAGCGAACGAGTGCTGACTGCTAACTAGACCCAAAAAATACCTGCAGCTATGAACGCTGGGATCTTCACTCCAACCTCCACCAAGTCCAAGTAATTAAATCGAAGCGTAGGTCCGGGTTTTTCATGCTGGGGCAATCAAATGTGAGTGATCTGGTTGTGGAACCCACCTCTTTCCCAACTCGGATCCATCGCCTCGGTCTGTTATTGATGCGATGCTAAAGGCACAAATAATACTGGCAGGAGCTGCAGATTGAAGTGAAGGTCTCACAGCTAGGTAGCCCCCTCCCACTGGCACTTTTGTCAGTCAACTCTGCAAGATTATGTAAGTCGTGGCAGCTACAACAGATCTGGGTCCAGAACTCAAGCTAATCTGAACAGACATGACTTCATGGCGAGTAACTCCCGCGTCGGCTCACGTCAGGAGAGGTGAAGACTTGAACCTCTCCCTTTCCAAGTCAACTCTGCGAGGTTATGGAATCCCCGACAATGGTAAGAGATCTGTGTTCAGCATTCATTCATGCTCTTCTGGACGAAATCGCTGCATGGCAAGTGAATTCTGCACCGGACCACATCACTCAGTCGTGGTATCTCAATGAAGTCTATTCATGATGGATTAAAGTGCATACGTGGATGAAAGATTGAGAGCGTTGGTGACATGGCCAGAACTTAGGACGTATCGCTTTCGTCAGTCTGAAGGACAATATGGAATGATCCAGAGGAGACGTCGTCCTCACGCAATACGGTCGATGGTTCAAGGAGCAACTAGCTGACCTGTTGTCGGGTGGAGGCGGCACGAAGCAAGCCAGCGATTCTGGGTTTGGCAAACAAACAAGATATATATGCTCGTCAATTTTGAAGCCAACCTGAATCATGGAGAGCGAGCGACAGCGTCCCAGGGAGTACCTGGAGAATACAACAAGTGTTCACAGTGTTCTCATAGTGCTTCACGATCATGGGGCCATTGCGGGGCCTGCATGATCGAATCTGCTGGTTTGCTTGATTATCGAGTTTGGAGAGCGAGCGTTGTTGTCCTAGGCAGTGGGTTCAATGAGAGATCACGTCATTCTGGCAATGCTTCACGCTCGCGGTAATCGCTGAGCCTAGCAGATCGGATCCAGTAGTTTAAGTAGAATAGAAACGGGAGAGCGATCCACGTCGTCCTGATTAGTGAGAATGCAACGAGCCTTCACGGTATTCTGAAATAGCTCACGTTCGCGGCGGTTGCTGTGCCTGGCAGATCGGGTGTACCACGTTGAGTATATCCGAGTTGGTAGAGCGGGAAACGGCGTCCTAGCAGTGAGAACGAGCCAGCGTCCGCGGTGTTCTAAAAATGCTTCACGCTCATGGCCGTTGCTGAGCACGGCAAGTCGGATCCAGTGCCTTGTGTCGATTCGTATTACAAGAGCGGTCCTAACAGTGAAAATGAGTAAGTGTTCACTTTGTTGAAACAAACGAGGGTATCACCTCGCTACCAAGCCCGTGTTCAGCTTCACCCGGTATGAGCAGTACACAAGCCTTGGATGGGCAGGAGAGGAGCCTGACCAACACAACAGACATGATATGCGGCCGGGTTGGCTTCGGAAATTCGACTTCTCGATCGACTCTCCTGCATACCTAGGTGCTCTCATTTGCGGCGGCTTGCGTGTCCCTCCCCCGATTGCCAACTTATTGCAGCTTTTCCCCAAGCAGCGGTCGTTCTGTATAGGCCTTGCTCAACATGCTTTCTTTCCCACTGTCGGCGCCGGACGCCATGCTGTCTAGCCACAAAAGCTCGCTCAACCTTTAAAATTCCTTTATCCATATCATTGCCAACCTCATGCCAAATCTCCGATTTTACTTAAACCCTTGAGGGAGCCCAACGATAAGGCTAAGCCTTGTGATCTGCTTCGTATCCGCATGAAACCTGTGACTGGCCCATTTTCGCCCTCTTTCTCGACACTCAAATTTGCAAGAGCGTCCTCGCCTATGAAGGAGGTTAGTTAGCATTGCAGTGCAAAGAAGATGAACTTTTCGTCTTACCGAATACAGATCGCGCGTATAGATTCGCGCTCAAGAACTGGCATTCTCCCTCAAGACTGGCCTCTGGCGTCAAACAGCTCATGTTCGTTACTTTCATCAAAGCTTGCAGGAACTCCCGAAGACCCTTGCCGGCCGGCATCTTGGTGTTGATGTTGACCTTGTTTTCCCACTCGAATTCGGTCCACATGGTCCGGAACTGTGTCTCTGTGCACTGCGCTGGCTGGATGTAATCCATGATGTCGACGTGAACATCGTTCAAGATGACAACGTTGCTCTCCGTGGATGAAGGTCCGTCGTAGACAACATTACCGAAAATCACGCCAGTGTCGGTCGACGATACTTTGATCGTTGCTTGCACGTTCAAAAAGTCGAGCCCTGGAAGGTTCTGCGTAGTAGGTCTCTCCACAACTTTCAGGTCTCCTAGGGTTGCGAACTCGACAGATAGGTTTTGAAGTGTTTCTCTCGTCTGATTGACCAAAAGCACGTCCAAAATGATATCAAATTGGTGCACCTGGACGTAGGCCTCGGCATAGACAGGGTCGGAGAAGCCAGTAAGTTGAACAACGCGATTGAGCTTGCTCGAAAGGTCTTCTGTCGTGGCATCACCACCTGTGGCCTTCTCGAGATCAATCTCGGCTTCGTCACCTCCATCCTGGTTCTTTGGCTTGAGCTGACGAATCGACACCACATCATCGACCTGGATGGCATTCTTGGCTTGCAAAAGCGCTTCCTTGGCCGCGCGCTTTTTCTCTTCGACTTGGACCATATCGCGGAAAGCTTTTCGGGTGTCGTGAAGGAATGCGACTTCCAAGTCTTTCTTTTGCTGAAACTCAGCCAAAGAGCGCACACAGGACATGATACGATCGACAGAATCCTCGTCAATGGGCGCCTTGACAAACTGTGACTGGCCTGCACGAATGATCGAGATCATAATCAGCATGGCTTCGGCGCGGAGAGCATTCACGCGCGCTTGGTCGTCTGAGATCTCCGAAAAGCGCATCACGAGCTTAGTGAGTGTAGACGAGAGCACGGTCGCGAGGAAGTAGTCGCCATCCAGGATCAGCTGGCGCAAAGGCGGCTTCTGTGCAGCCTTGACGGCATCAAGCTTGGCTTTAGCGGACGCTGTGCTTGTAAGTGCGCTTTCTGTAGCGTATGTGCCGTCTGCGAGCACTTTCCGCGAACCAGTTGGTGCTGCAGCCTTCGCGTGGCCATTGACTTGGTCGTTGAGCTCCGGCTCGCCATCAGGCTGCTCCTCGAGCAGTCGTGCCTCAGAAGCAACAATTGGGATCTCGCCCAAGCTGGCTCGAATTCGCTTCCATGCCTCCTTGATGTCATTCTGTTCCAATGAGTATTCTCCCACTATCCACAAACTGCCTCTGTAGACTTTTCCAGCGCGCACTTCGCTGAGGGTGGACACCAGCCTCTCAACAATTGAGCTGCGCATCTTGGGAAACTTCTCAACCACTTCTTTGACGAATGAGATGACATCCACAGCTGAGGCGTTATTGAAGTCCGAGATGAAGTCCATGAGCAATCCAACCACACTCTGCGCAATCTCGGAGAACTTGATAGCGCATTGATGTATGGAATGAATGAGCAGCGACCTGTATTCGTTGTTCTTCTCATATTGCTCGTCAACGGTCTTTGAAAGCTCTTTTTTGAGTAGCATGACCACTTCTTCCACGTTCTTGCTCGAGACCATATCCATGGCCAGCTCAAGTGCCTTTCTTCGCACATCGAGATCAGGGCTCGAAAGTACACGCAGGATTTCCATGGTGAGATCGTCCAGAATGCCTTCATTCGCCTTCCGGAGTGAGTTGACCTTTTCCAGCACGATCAGCTTGACATTGTTATCCGATTCCTTGATCGCTAGTTCGATGAACTTGCCGGCAGCAGCCTTGACTGCCACTGGATTGCTCGTCAATGCTGTGAGGGACGAAGCAGCCTCGTAGACAACAGTCGAGTCCTTGGCTTCCAGCAGGTCAAAAATGAGGCGCAAGTATCGAGCCTTATTCTGCTGGTTTTGTACTGCATCTTTCCTGATGAATTCGAGCTCGACCAGCTGGAGCAGCTCGCTTGCGTTGGGGATGCCTTCGAACACACCACTCAAGTACTCGAGAGCCTTTTCGTGGCTAATGCTGAGGAGGGCTGCGAAGGCGTTGCGCTTGCAGGTATTGTCACTTTCAGACTCCAAGAAGTTCTGAATAAGCTCTGGAGCATCTGGCATGAGAGCTTCGGAGTGCTGGTAGATGGAAGCTATGGCGAAAACGGCATTCTTGCGAACATACGAATGTCGGTGCTCGAGGCAGGCACGGGCAGGGGCGAGGAGCGGTTCGATGAGTTCGGGCTCGCGAAGCTTGCAGAGGAATCGGAGAGTGTTGCCGCGGATGTACTCGTTGGGATGTTGCAGGTCCATGCGGATACCATTACTTCGGAACGTCAGCACATGCGAGGCGTCATGACTTGGTCTAACGCAGAGCCGACAAATGTCCTTACCAGACCAGAATCATCTCTTGCTTGAGCTTTCCGCTCGCATCGAGCTTCGGGCATATCTCGTAATACAGATACAGCAGCTTCTTCAGCGGCTTGCTCTTGCTCGGCATGACGAAGCGAATGATGTGCATAAGCAGGCCAGGCATCGGGTCACCATTCAGCATAATGGTCAATATGCGCTTCATTGTCTCCTGTTTCGTGTCATCGTTTCCCTTCTCCAACTGGTTCTTCAGGTCTTGATGCGACGGCTGGTCTGCAGCATTGTCCAAGTGGACCAAGCTGTACGAATGCTCCAGGAAAGTCGCCATATCGGACGAGAGTTGCACGCCGAACCAATGTGTGTCTATTCGAGGCGAGTCCTCCTCGCTGGCAATGCTTTAGTGCGCCAACCCTGGCCAAATGGTCCTTTACTGCCAGTCGGAGCTTTCGTTATATTCTGGGCCGATGCGGAAGTAAGAGTCACGGCTGCGGAGGGAGCGTCGTGTATTGGAGGTGTCGTGGCTGCGGGATGAGATTGAGTATGGAGGTGGTGTTCTGCTCTCCTGCTCCTGCTCCTGGACCGACTTCAAACGTGGTCTCTCACAAGCCGCGCGGGACCCTGCTCTGCCATTTGCGCTGGGCTTGGCGCGAACATCCATGATCCCTCGCGGCTCGCCATTCGAACGTCGATCTCTGTTCAGCTCTGGAACATACATCGTCGAGACCGGCAACATGGGTGAGAAGACGGCGGAGCCATTCTACGTCCGCTACTAGTAAGTGCTGCAGGCGCGAGCCAAGTCGCGCGGCAAATTTACAAGACCTCATCTGACCATGATACAGCTCTGGACACTCTGGTAGATTCGGACATGAGTTCCTGGGTAGGCATTCGTCCTGTCTGTGGGCCTTCGCTGTCGTCTGACTGGGTGCTCTCCAGAATTCGACTTCAGAGTGGTAGGCGATGGTCGTTCCGCCATCGCACGATATGCAAACAACTCCAACTACCGAAACGATTCCCTCATTCGAAAAGAGAGTATGCGACTCGACCGATCACTTTGTCTAGAATGGACACTAACATTCAACAGTGTGCGTCAGCTCACTCATGGTCGACGAGATCAAGCGCATCATCAAAGATAGCGAGATTCTAAAGTGAGTAGACAAGCACAATGAGTAGTGTCAATTCTGCCTACAAGCCACTAACATGGCAACAGGGAGGACGATACAAAGTGGCCACAAAAGAACAAGGACGGCAGACAGGAGCTGGAAATCCGTATGGGAGGCGAGCATATTTCCTTCGAGGTGAGACTTTGCCCGTGTGGAGATTGAATGATCTTGCTGACCTTATACGCGCTATGCTAGACCGCCAAAATCGGCTCTCTAGTCGACGTTAACGAGTCCGAGGATCCAGAAGGCTTGCGAGTTTTCTACTACCTCGTGCAAGACCTGAAAGCTCTGGTCTTCTCATTGATCTCACTTCACTTCAAGGTATGTACACGGTCTCATTGCATTGAGTGCCCGGCAAAATACTGACTGCAATCTTTGTAGATCAAGCCTATTTAGGTGACCGCTTCCGGATCTGGATAAATATACGATATTGTCCAATTCTTTCCACATTCAAACCCTCGTCATCGAACGAGGCCTTGAGGAGTCACGCCGCTGAAATCGCCGAACATAGCCTACTCAATGGCTCGCAGGCACATCAAGAAAGGTCGTGGTCGAGCTCCCATACAGACGTGTACCTATTCAATGAGAGATGACTTCGACGATACCAAGGCAAGGTCGCTGGTTATCGAACGGTGGATATCCGCCCTGCGATCTCGGCGCATGAATGGCTCCGGAAGGTGCAATAAGCACTTGAAGTGACAGTCTCAGATCAGATCTGTAAAATGGAGCACTTTTCACTTCCTTGAAGTGTAAACGGCTAAAAATATTCTTCTCAAGCGTTCTCATACTTTCTCGGCAGCACGTGTCCAACTCCTTCTCCAGGGTCAAAGGGCTCGGCTGTGTTTCTGCGTTTTGGTCCAGTCGCTGCACGTCATTCAGACCGTCGACCCTCCACCACTCACACCATTATTGACAACAAGATCGTCTTTTCCACACTTCTCAGGCGCAGTCTTTGATGCGATTGCATGTGCAAATGGACTTCTCTTCCTTGTACATTGTAATGACCTTTTAGAATATCAGTTCCGTGAGCCCGAGCCTTCAGCCACGCTTCCACATCCTTGCGCGCAACCGTCACGCGAGTGCCTAAGAATGCCGACACCCAGCGAAGACACTATTATCGATTCGATAGTTGTATCATTTGATGAGGAACTACGGCGATGTCCACCCGAAGAGGCTAGAGAACGACGCACGCAAAGGCAGGAGCAGCTCGTAGAAAGTACAGACCTCTCTTCCGCTGGAGCGGGTGATAGCGAACAACAGCGCGAGAATCTGTCGCGACCTGAACACATACCTACTTCGAACGATGCGCCACAATCAGACGCAGAAGGCAGTGTCAATGATCAACTGCAGCCTCCGAGGCGACACACAAAGGTCAATGAAGTAGATGATGCGGGCATTCTACCAGAACCACCATCGCCCACGGTTGGCTCGCTCGACGCGCCCTCTCATAGCGATTTCAGACTGGCACAGAGCATGTCATCAACAGCAATATCGCCGGAAAGCAATGCGGCACCATCACCACTATATTTGCATTACGCCGAGCTGGATCGTGAAAGATACATTGGGCCTAATTCCACCACGTCTTACCTGCGACCGGGCAGTAAATTTCGTGGTACTCAGCAAAGTGACAGGCAAGTTTATGACGTACAGGTCGAGCTAAAAGATGTGGACATGGAGGAGAGCAGGCTCTGTGGATATCTGAAAATACAAGGTAAGACATTGCGCTCGCAGGTTAAGGCGCAGCTGACAAACGACAGGTCTTACGGATGACCACCCTACCCTCACCACGTTTTTCGAAGGCGAAATAATAGGGCCTCGATATCTATTCCGTACATGTCACCCAACATGGGGCTCCTCAGAAAAGGTCGACCTTCAACACTGGGCCCGATTTCCTGCATGGCGACCGCTGGCTAAGAGTGCGACTACGAATCCGCTCTTTACGCTTAAGAAGCCATGGGAGAAAGAGCACTTGTTCATGCGATGGAAGGAGTATTTCCTTGTTCCAGATCACAGGGTGAGACAGATTAGTGGCGCTAGCTTCGAAGGCTTCTATTACATTTGCTTTGACCAAAGATCTGGAGGTGTCAGCGGGATATACTTCCACAGCAAGAGCGAGAAATACCAACAGCTGGAGTTGCGATGGGTGGACGATGGTGGCAGAGTACCTGCAGTGGAGTTCCGGTGAAGGGAGTTGTGAAGTTGCAGTGTGTCGGCCTGGGGGGTCCAAGGAGAGTGATTTTTTCGTACTTGTGATAGCGTTGTGGCGTTCTGGGATAGCATTAGAAAGTGATGAAAGGAGTTACCCGTACGCGTACAGGTAATAGTGCGAGTTACAGCCTGCTGATATATCGCCATGCTAGCATGAGTGCGGCACTGGGCAGTCAAGACAGCGCATGATGCACGCGGTGACGGCCACAGCGTTGATACACTGTATATGCTCTTCAATGGATGGAGGTCATTGCGCCCAGAAAGGCCGTCGGCATGCTCGTGGACATGAAAGCCGAATACCGGCTCGGTGTAGAGATACCAGGAGTGCCAGTCGAAATGCGCGCGAGGATGCTGCATGGTCAACAAGAGCAATCAACAAGATGGTAGGTATCGCCATCCATTGCCACGCATCTCGACCAGTCTGGACTCTGAATGCAGGCGGACATGCATGCCGGCCGGCATATCAACATGACAATATGTACAGTAGTGTGGTGAAACCCACCAAGTCTTGGCGTCGCTGTGTTTGGGGAGATTGACTCGCCAATAACTAGAGTAATATAAAGCATGCGGCCCTCGCCCTCGCCCTCGTCCGCGCTCGTTCGCGCGTGCTGCCCCTTATCTACCGCACACCTCAGTCGTTACCATCAATTCTCGCAGTCGCCACATACTACCGCCAACATTTCCATTCACCATTCCAGCGATATTTCGACATCACCATGCGTTGCTCCGCTCTTGCCTTCGCGCCCTTCGTCGTCGCTGCCTTCGCGCAATCCGAGTCTTCGTCGACTGCCTCGCCCGTCGTCGTCCCAGTCGCCCAGTCCGGCTCCACTATCTCCTCGACCTACACTTACAGCAATGTGAGTCTTCGTGAACGCGCTCGCGTCGTCCCCGCGGAATGCTGACACAGTCACAGACCATGACCAACTTCCTCTCGCTCACCAATTCTTACGGCGTTGTCACTGGTATGCCAACTCTCAGCAATCTGCCACAACCTGCCGCCGAGACCTCTCAGCCAGCCGTCGCCGTGGTCCCTGCTGGCCTTCCAGAGGGCATTACTACTTTGGGGATCAACATTGGAAACTCCACTTCGCGCACTTCTTTCGCCGTCTCCGTCGGCTCGAGCACGACCGTCATCATTAACGGGGCTGCAACCGGTCTGTCGGTCACCACCGGCTCTAGCGCAGCTATCGCAACCGGTAACGCTGCTTCCGGCACCTCCGCCAAATCTCCTTCCTCCACTGAGAGCAGCGCCGGCAAGACCTCTTCCGCCGCCGCAAACTCCAACCTCAAGATCGCCTCGGGTGCCGTTCTCGGTCTCGGTGTTCTTTTCGTTGGCCTTTTGTAGAAGTTTGGAAGGTAAAAGAAGGATGACAAGTCTCCAATTCGAGGCATTGGGGCTCAGGCGCTATGCTTCTATCGAGCGATTATGAAGAGTCGAAATTGCAAAGCTTTCTAGTTGCATCATGCTTCAAGCCGCATGGCCAGCGGATTCTGTTTATTACGACACTATACCCCCAGCGAACATGGCACATTGAGGCATGATTGTACATGCACTAATCTATCTGTACGAAGTTCAGCATGAAATGAAAGCATAACAGTCTACACACTATCCTTCTTCTCTCAAGAAACAATCTCCAGCAACGCAATGAATGCCGTCGACATGCTGGCCCAGGCATGATTGAAACTGACTTGACTTGAGCATTTGATGTTATTCCCTGTCGCCAGCGCAACCATCTGAGTCGCGCTAATGCAAGGGACCACTTTCCCCGCCAATGTTCATGCGCACACGAGCGAGACCGATCTGCTACATTCATTATACATACTGATAACGACATCGAGATCGAGTTTGCATACCGCCAAAGATGCTTGAAAACGCCATAGACGATCACACGCTCAAGCAATATTTGGCAGATGACCCTCCAACGATAGTTCCTTTAGCAATCAAGCCCCACTTTGAAGCCTTGTAGGTTGCAGGCCCAGACGATCGTCCACTCATCAAGGTTGACCGCCTGTTCACGCCATCTAGGTCCAAGCAGGAAAAGACGTATGCTCATTACATCTCCCGGGCAGCATTCGCTGGCACAAGGTAGGACATTGGACTCCGCCATTCTCTGCACATGATCGGTTGCTGATCACAACACCAGAGTAAACCTGCGCCAAGTATCGCCGGAATCAGAAGCCATTTACGATTTCGTGCTCGTTCTGCACAAGAAATGCAATGGTAGTTGTTGATATCCCTTCGGTTGCATGGCGCTCATGGTGTCACAGGTGACTGGAAGAAGCTCCAGGCAGAAGCCAATTTGTCCGACAACGACTTGAAGGACTTTCTGAACTATGTCGCACAGTTCCTGGGCAACACGGGCAATTTCAAGTCCTTTGGTGACTCCAAGTTCATTCCACGTATCAAGAATGACAAGCTCGAAGCCCTGGCTAAGACCTCTGACGAGGCTCATGAGCTGTACAAGCGATTCAAAGGACATCTTTACGAGTCTGCTTCAATCGCCGCAATGCACCTGGGTTATCCGGATCAAGGCCATGTCTCAACATACTATCCAGATTCGCCCAACATCACGACCGAAGAAATCGCTATTGTTTCGGACTTCTTCAAGGACATGGGACTGATGCCCGAAAACACCAGATTGCACAAGAAGTCGGATGGCAGCTTTGACCTCAAGATTGCTTCTGCCGTGGCCGATCCTGCACGTCGTGATTTGAAAGAGTCAGAATGGACACTGCCAGATGGACCACTCAAGGGAACAAAAGTCAGATTGGCCTTTGGTGATCACGCAGCAGAGATGTCCAAGATCGCTCGCAATCTTGCAGAAGCGAAGAAATATGCGCTGAACAAGGAGGAAGCTCTCATGCAAGGCGAATACGTAGCCAGCTTCCATGATGGCTCCATGTTCGCTCACCTGGACTCACAGCGACACTGGATCAAGGATAAGGGTCCCATGGTAGAGTGCAACATCGGCTTTATTGAGACCTACAGAGATCCGCATGGTATCCGTGGCGAATGGGAAGGCTTTGCTGCCATGGTCAACAAGGAGAGAACGAAGGCATTTGGAAAGCTTGTGGAATCCGCTCCTGCTCAGATACCTAAGCTTCCATGGGGTGCTGAGTTCGAAAAGGACAAATTCCTCTCTCCTGACTTCACATCGCTCGAGGTGCTAACTTTCGCTGGTTCTGGAATTCCTGCTGGTATCAATGTGAGTTGAAGCACATACTACTGCATGATATCACGAGACTGACTATATCACCTAGATCCCAAATTACGACTCAGTGAGGCAGACAGAGGGTTTCAAGAATGTATCTCTGGGAAATGTTCTTAGCGCCAGCGCACCCAAGGAGCCTACTCCTTTCATACGAGAGGAGGATCAAGACGTTTGGGACAAGTACAAGGACGAAGCCTTCGAAGTTCAAGTCGGACTACATGAATTGCTTGGGCATGGCTGTGGTAAGCTTCTGCAGGAGACGTCACCAGGCGAGTACAACTTCGATGTGAAGAATCCTCCTCAGAACCCTGTCACGGGCAAGCCAGTGGACTCCTGGTACAAGCCGGGTGAGACTTGGGGAACTGTGTTCGGAGGCATGGGTCCGTCGTACGAAGAATGCCGTGCTGAGAGCGTTGCGATGAGCTTGTGCCCCGACTACAGCATCTTGCAGATCTTCGGATTTGGTGATGGCAAGGAAGATATTCACGGCGTGGCTGGAGATGTCCTCTTTGTCTGCTATCTTCAGATGGCTCGCGCAGGAGTAAGCCAAAACTACTTGTTCCCTTTCGTCCTGGGACATGTTCGCTAACACATCCCCTACAGGTCGCTGCTTTGCAATTCTGGGATCCAAACTCACGGAAATGGGGACAAGCTCATATGCAAGCACGTTTTGCTATCTTGCAAGTCTTCCTAGAGGCTGGCAAAGAGTTCTGTGAACTCCGCTCCACGAAGGACGATTTGTCAGATCTCACCATCTTCCTGGATCGGACCAAGATCGAATCGCATGGTCGTCCAGTCGTGAACAAGTTCTTGCAGAAACTGCAGGTATTCAAAGCGACTGCTGACTTCGCTGCTGGCAAGAAGCTATACGAGACCTACACCAATGTAGACGACTGGTATGCTACGAAGTTGCGACCAGAAGTGATTCGGCAGGCAAAGCCGAGGAAGGTATTTGTGCAATCGAACACTGTCCTCGAAGGCAGCAATGTGGTCTTGAAGGAGTACGAAGCTACGCCAGAGGGTATGATTCAGAGCTTCGTGGATCGAGACTACATTTAGATTGCAATTAGCAGCATACGCCCCCTCGGGTAGCCAATTTGCGCGAAAAGGGACTTGATGAGCGGTGCGGAAAAGTATGCCAGGGAGCATTTTCGACCGATAGATAAGTTTGCAAAGTCAGTACTGTAAACAGCTTGATCTCGGCTCCTGCTGCCTGCCACATAGGACCCGAGACAGTCGATGTCAGCTTCTGAATGAGCCCACAAACCACTAGGAGGCGCCTGTAGTGTTCGTTCGCCATACGCCAATTGCCAATTTTTCTCATCCTCCACTCCGCGCTCGAGACGTGCCCCTACATAAAATCATCATCATCAAATCCATCCTCATTACTCCTCATCTGATCCTCCGTATGCACATCATCATACATATGCTCCTTCTGCCACTTGAGTTGTGCCCTCTCCTCCGCGAGTTTCGCATCCTCCCTCTTCTTCTCCTGCGCCGCAATCCTCTCCTTCTTCCTCTCCTCCCGATCCCTCTCTTCCTTCTCAGCCCTCAAATCCGGATATTTCTCCACCTTCGTCTTGTTCAAACGATTCACAATCGGATTCTCTCTCTTCTCAACATATACCTTCTTGACCAATTTCTGGTTATGAAATCCTACTTGTCCCGTGGCCATGTCGCCTGTCTTTTTGAGGTTTGACCATGGGGTGTAGATTACGATTATGTTGTCCTTTTTGTTGCCGTCTATGCTGTTTGCTTTTGTGAGTTGGGCGCAGTCTGTGAGGAGGTCCGATGGAAGGGTGTCCCAAGTTTGACCGTGTGTCATGCGGAGGTAGACGTGTGCGGAGGAGAGGTTGTCCACGTGAAACCAGATGTCTTCGGGCCAGCCGTGCGCTATGAGATCCTCATCTCTACAAGAGTTAGGACCTTTTTGGAAAGTGACGGGGGGTTTGATGCGGATCTTACTCTCGACTTTGTCTCTGCCCATGTAGATGTAGGCGGCTGGGCTGACTACGTTGCTGGTGAAGTAGAGGACCATCTTGACTCTTTGGACCGGCTCGATCACTTTTGTTGGTGGATATAAATCGAGAATGATCGGTGGTGTCAAAAGCTAGGTGCATCACATGCTTAGGCTGGAAGGGAACGAGACCGAAAGCGGAAGCGGAGATGCTCCTGGAGACTTGATGGTCTTGCTTCTAAACAACAACATTCATGCACACCGACCCAGGCTCTTGTGAATGACAGCAGCGGCCAATAATGCTCATTGAAGATCGGATTTAATGGCCCTGGGACTCTCCTGGGCATCGGTCTGCTTAGGCGGATTTCTCTTCATCCTTACACTTGACATTATGGGTGTCTTCTCGAGGAAGAACCACTTCCATGTGGCTGGTCGAGTAAGGACGCAGTTCCACCACAAAAGTCTCAGGCCACGACACTGACACTGACACATTTCATAGACTGTTGTCGTTACCGGCGGCTCGCAAGGCATGGGCAGAGGACTGGCAAAGCTCTTGGCTCAAAAGGGTGCCAACGTCGTGATCGTTGCTCGCAACGAGCAGAAACTCGACGAAGCTTTGCAGTACATAAAGGTGGGTGTCCTATTTGTGCTTGGCGTATCAAGTACTGATCAAGTTTGCAGGCCGCAGCGAAAGATGCGCAAAATCAGCGATTCCTCTCCATCAGTGCTGATTTGACGAAAGCAGAGGAGAACGAACGAGTAAACCAAGAAGTAACCACCTGGAACAGTGGCAACCCACCCGACGTCGTATGGGCCAATGCGGGAATGTCTCAACCCATGCTGTTTGTCGAGACTCCCGTTGGAATCTTGAAACAGCAAATGGAAGTCAACTACATGGCCGCCGCTTACCTCGCACAATCAACACTAAAATCATGGATCAAGCCAAATACAGACAAGTCAGCGCCAGCACCATCATCTGCGAACCCAAGACATTTCATCATGACATCCAGCACAGCCTGCTTCGTAGGAGTCGCAGGCTACGGACCATACTCGCCTCCCAAAGCCGCAATGCGCTCTCTGGCGGACACATTACGATCTGAAGTCAATCTATACAACGGCGCACGACGGAAAGACCCTGTCAACGGACCTGCAGCCGATATTAAGATCCACTGTGTATGCCCTGGAACTATTCTCTCACCTGGTCATGAAAATGAGCAGAAATCCAAACACGAAGTCACCAAGATTCTCGAAGCTGGCGATCCGGCGCAGAGCGAGGATGATGTCGCCCAGGCAGCTATTAGTGGTCTCGAAAGTGGCGGCTATTTGATCACGACTCAGTACGTGGGTCATGCGATGAGGGCAAGCGCCTTGGCGGGCAGTCCGAGGAATAATTGGTTCGTGGATACTGTCTTTAGCTGGATCACTTCGATGGCTTGGTTGTTCATTGGGCCAGATCTTGACGCGAAGGTGTACAATTATGGTAAGAAGCATGGGATCTCGCATGGACGGTGAGATGTGCCAAAGACCAGCTGGGTCTTAGCATTTGAGACCTTCAATTGTGACTGCGAAGCCAAGGACGATGAAAAAAAGACAAAACAACGAGATCTGTTCAGAAGAGCCGTCAATTCATACATAACATTTGCACCAAAAAGCGCCATCGCTAACGTGAAGACCCATCACCCATCGTGAAGCGCACACGCGTCCTCACAATGCTTCCAAAGTCATTCCTCCCCACCGTACATCTCTTCCTCGGCAAAGGTCGAAAATCCCAGGCGAAACCTACAAGATGTACTGCCAACGCTTTGCTTCCCATGTGAACATGTGCAAAAGCCCTCGGGTCACTCAACCAGCGCGTTGGCTCGTCAGGGACTCATCGTCATGCAGAAACTTGTCTCCCGACACAATTTGCTGGCTGAGAGCAGAGTTTAGCAGCCAATCCGGCGTAACGACCCGAGGTTCCAGATCCTGCTTCTTCGCTTCATTCCGAAAAGTCTTCCAGAGCTTGGTCTCCGCATCGCTGGGGCCTGAGACGAGGTAGACGCGATTGTATTCAGAGTCGTCGCCTTGGTTCTGCGATTCTGCTCCAGCCTCGGCATCGACTCCGAGTGGTTGGCGTTTAGGGAACTTCATGCCTGTACGGCCTCTGTATTCAAAAGCGTTGCCACCGTTCAGCTGAATGATGTCCTTGTACGTGTCGAATCCGCCTTTGACACCAGAAGTAACGTAGATCGACCAGCCGCGGAAGAGCTTTCGATCGTTGACCTCTGCGCGATTGAGTGACTCCGTCAGTTTAAACCCGAGCCGTTCTTCACCTTCGAGATCCTTCAGCATGGGTGGGTCCACGATGAGTTTCTTCTTCGTTAATGCACTGTCCAAGAAGGATGTATCGACCACGAGAGGTGCACCAGCAAGTGCACAAACGAACTTCTTGGTGCGTAAAAGCTTTGGAGCAACCAAGATGTCCACATGTTTGGGATCTGTGGTCAGCTCCACACCCAGCTGCCGCAATATGCCTTTGTCAGCATTCTCCTTGCGAGTATTGTCGAACCAACGATCGTCGCCAGTGACCATCATCTTGTACTTCACGTTCGGAAGTCTAGGCGAGGCCGCAGTCTTGGCCTTCTTGGGCTTGCTGCCGACACGTTGTGTCTCCCCGTCGCTGAGATCAGGATCCAAAGCAGAAGCCTCATACTCATCGCTCGTACGCTTCTTCGAAGTATGATTAGCAGGTGCGGGAGAAGAGGCAAATTCCTCGGCACGACTGGAATGTCTGCCACCGTACACAACACCACCCTTGCGCTTGCTTTCTTTTTGATACAAAGCGATGTCTTCAGCTTGTGTGTGGAGACTGCTAAGGGCTTTCTGCTTCGAGGCTCTGCCAGTGCTCGTAATCATAGGCGAATGGTTCTCCTTGGGAAGTCGGGGAGTGGCTACTGACAGTGCATCAGATTTCCGTGGCCGACCTCTCGATTTCTTTGTCGCCTTGGATGCTGGTTCCTCTTCGACGTTAGCCTGCTCTTCGTCCTCTTCGGGTTCGTCTTCTTCTTCGACAGGCGGCGGCAAATCCACATCCATAGCGTCGGAGACAGGCGCAGCGCGTCTCACCGTGCTTGATATCGGCACAGCTTTCTTCGATCCCGGCTGCTCCCCAAGCTTGGGCTTGTGCGGCGACTTCGGCCTGGGAAAGAACCGGCGTTCTACGCTCTTCATGTCAAGACTCGTCTGGCCCGTGACTTCACCTAGATTCGTCCGTGCTGGGAAGTGGGTGTACTTTGGATTGGTTAGAGACTGGATGGCGCATTTCGCAAAGCTTTCCTCGAGCCACAGGTGGTTGACAATGGAGATGTTCCATTCCTGAGCAGCCTCGCATTTCTCACCAGTCTTGTGAGCTGTAATGAGATGGGTGTTGTCCTGTTTCATTGTTTTGGTGTACTCCGCGCCGCTGAATCTGATCAAGTTCTCGACGTAGGTACGTGCTTCACCAGAGTAGTTTGATAGACTGATCTTCAGGTGCTCGAAGCCGCCAATGCCGCCTCTCGGGACAGGGTAGTGAAGAAGCTTCTGCAATGGGCTCGTATACTTGTTGCGATTGATGACATGGTAGAGCCACGCCAGATTCGCGACCTCCTTGCCCGCCTGGGAAGCCTCCACGTATGCTGGGCCATCGCGGAAGTAGCCTATGTAGATAGTACAGAGATCAACATGAGGCGTTACGGTGCCCCCGCCTTGTTCAATCAGACCAACGAGTGTCGTGCGAAGATGGTCCGAGAGCTCGAGGTCATCAGCAAGGTAGACCCGCTTGCCCATGAAGGCATTCAGCCACAATCGTGACTTCGCCGGACTTGGTGGAGGAGTGGTCCCGAACTGCTCTGCAGTGATGATGGTGCTCGCTCCACGAAGCTGTGGCGTTGGCGAGGGCCTTGGTGCAGAGAGATTGACTCTGCGCATGATCTCAGGATCGGGGAAGAGATACGGATTCTCCCTGATCTTCTTGCCCAGCTTGACACAGGCGTCGAACCAATGGGGCAAGACGACCTTCACGTCCAGCCCTTTCTGATCGACGACTTGACATTTCTGGTGGTTGAGGGTGTTGGTGACAAGATGCGTGACGATTTTGGTGAGGCCAGAGCTGTGCACGCCGCCAAGAGCAATGACCCCGGCCGCAATGGCCTCCTTGTCGCCCTCAGGCAGGTCTCCGCAGGTCACGACGACGTCTTGAAAGTATTGGCTCGGGTCCGGGCTGTGCTGGCGCGGCGATGTCTGCTTCTTCTTGTGCACCGACGTCAACACCCAGCTGGGCTTGACGACGTAGATGCCGCGGTCGAGGCATTGAGTGTATTGCGGGAAGTCCACATGGGTGGAGACGATGTGCGTGATGCGGTCGATGTCGTCGATCGACTGGTCGTGCTCGCGCAGTGGGAGTTGTCGGCCGCCGCTGGTGGTGATGGCTCTGCTCAGTTCTTTGACCTGCCGTTGCTCGAGATCCTCGCTGGGGATCATGGAGAATACGACATCTTGGAAGAGCAGGTCGCTTGGCACGTCGTCCTCCGCCATCTTGATCTGGCGAATGCGATATGTGTGTTGACGGTGGATGCAATGTTGGCGAGATGAGGTGCGCTTCGCGGTTTAAAGTGGCACTGGTACACGCGTTAGGCAGTCGCGTGTCTGAATAAGGTTTAGTCCTAGCCTGTCTCGCCTCGCCCGTCTCGCCACTTCACGTGCCCGAAGCTACGAAACATCTTTATCTCGTGAAAATGGAAAAGGGAGCTGACATCTGAGATATGGAAAAACTTCTCGTATACGCGAGGATTCCACGAGCGTCTAATCGAATTCCTTTCTAGCCTTTGCAAAAATGGCGTCTGATGCGCCGTAGCCAGCTTCTGCTGCTGACCGCATTGTACCCACGGACTTTTTTCTTGCAGCGGACATACAACGGTCAAGCTCGATATGTGATGAGCAGTCCATCGAATCGTCTAGGGGGCAACAATGTTTGCCGTGAGCGATCGAAGGCGCATTGCAAGCTCGCCAGCTTCTAGCAACCATATATCCAGCGTCCATCCTGGCACATTTCGTCTCGACAAAAGGCGCATCCAGAGCACGCTTCGCTCAACCCTCCACTTTCAGATCCTTCATAGCTTCGACTGCGTCTTCTCCATCTTCTTCCTCATCTGCTCCCTTACCAGCCAATCCTTGTTCCCATAGTTGCTTGCCCGTCAACTTCTTCTCATCTGCCTTGCCTCCGCGCCGTTTCTTTTCTTCCGCTTCAAGCTCAGCCTGTCGCCTCGCAGCTTGGTCTTCCATTTCTTTCTTGAAGTTGTCTCGCCATGCTAAGAACGTTTCTCGTGTGACTTTCTGACCCTCGAACTTTCGATTCTCCTCTTCCTCTGCCTTGCGCGCCTCGACCTCTTTCAGTGCCTCTATCGCCTTCTGTCGCTCCGCTATGAGGAGCTCCGCAGCATCTTTCAGTGTGCTGACGAGCGTGAATACCATAGCCATTCCCATGCACTCCTTGATGGTGGGCTCGAGGGCTTCCAGTAATCTTACCTTGTCTTCCTGAATATCAAGATGGGCATGCTTACGCGCGTTGGGAGGTTGCGTGATATCCAGTATGGGAGCCACATCTGGGTACGCTTCTGGGTATCGGACATTGAGAATGATCGTAGCATCCTCACCTTCTTCGCTCGACTCTTGTGATGCCTCCAGCTTGATTGTGATTCGATACTCCGTTTCTGATATCTCCTGTATCTCTTCCGGAAATATGGAGTCCAACACCTCCCTCTCCTCTTGCTGCTCTTCCCGACCCATGCTGGGCGATTGTTCACAGTTCACTCACGCGTGTCCTTGCAGCCGAAGTTCGCCGATATAGTCACTGCCGACGATGCACTCTGTCCTGCGGAGCGCGCCGAGCTGGGCAGGTGCAAGATGGGCTGGAGTGCTGCAAGAACACAACTGAGCGGCAGTGACTCCCTCTCTGCTGTCGGACAAACACAACAGCTCTGTGAACTTGGTTGCTGGGAGAGGCTGTCATGACACGGCAAGCAGAGCCGAGTCACCCAGTCTTATCGATAAGCTTTTCGGCTAGTGCATGGCTCAAAATTTCATGGCGCCGGCGCCGACAACATCCAATTCGCACTCTTCGACCTCATCGGAAACATCTCAGCCGACGAGACCCGACTCCATGGCAAGGACGAAGAACAAGCCGCGTACCAACGGCGTATCGAAAGAAAAGAGCCAGATGTCCGCCTCCAAGCAGAGCCCGGAACAATTATACGCGTCTGCATTGGACTTGGTTGAACAGTCTCAGCCAGAAGCAGCACTCAAGGTCGCAAAGCAGCTCTGGTCCCAGGTGCAGGACTGCGGAGTCTCAGAAAAGCTTCCCGCCGTGAATCTGCTTGGCGAGATCAGCATCGAGTTGGGTGCCGTGGAATCGGCCCGCGATTACTTCGAGCAAGCTGTACAACTTGACCCCGAAGGCAAGGTGCCGGAGGCACTTGGTGGCGGCGCCGAAAAGTTCCTATGGCTTGCTCAACTCAACGACGAAGGTGGTAAGCAGAGTGTGGACTGGTTCGAGAAAGGAGCCAAGGCCTTGCAGCATGAGATCGCTGCACTTGAAAGTGGCCAGGTCTCTGGCTTGAGCGAGGAAGAACTACTTATCATGCGCGTTGAGAAGAAGCGCAAGCTAGCCAACGCACTTTGCGGTATTGTGGAGGTCTACATGACTGATCTCTCTTGGGAAGACGATGCTGAGGCTCGGTGCGAGAACCTGATCACAGAAGCAATGGCCGTAGAAGACGAGGCAAGTCCCGAGGTGCTGCAGACTTTGGCGTCTGTGCGATTGTCACAGCAGCGGCACGAGGATGCCCGGTCAGCGCTTAATCGCTCACTGGATATCTGGATAGATCTTGAACCCGAAGACCCCGCAGTGCCCGACTTCGCGACTAAGGTGTCGCTGGCCAGGCTGCTCATGGAGGCTAGGATGGAGAAGCAGGCAATGGAAGTCCTCCACCGGCTGGTTCAGGAGGATGACCAGAGTGTTGAGGCGTGGTACCTAGGAGGCTGGTGCCAGCATCTCATTGCTGAAGGTAACAAAGCCATCGCCGATTCGAACCAGGAGTCAGCTATGGATACTGGCGCTGGTGATACGTCGTCGGCGAATCAGGCACAGTTTGAACGAGCAACGAAGGGCAGTCGTAAGTGGCTCAAGACCGCTCTCAAGCTGTATGATCAGCTTGATTACGAGGATGAGAGGCTCTCCGAACACGCCAAGGAGCTGGTCCAAAGTCTTGACACGGTATTGGGCCCGGACAACGAACAAGCCGAGGGCGGAGATGAAGATGAATCTGAATGGGAAGGTATTGAAGACGGAAATGAGGGGGAAGATGGAGACCAGGAGATGGCTGACTCGTGAACGACTTCTCTCATTCCATGAAGTGGTGTGCTGCTCCTGCTAAGCTGCGTGCAAAGTGCCTAAAGCATGTGTTGCGAGCACAGGATCCATCAGGCCGCAGCCGTCTAACCAGTCTCGGACGACACATGCCAGCAGCACGTTCTCACAACAGTTTGGCGCACTTGTGCCTATCTACTGTGAAGCCGCAAACTCAATATCGCCTTTCTATCCGCATACTTTCGGAGAAGCCGCTACGCGCGAGAAGCACGCAATTGTGCATGTTTGACAGCGGCGTAAACTTCATCCTGGCTTCTGAATCCTCCCGATATCCGATGGTAACCATGGCCGCTTTCCTGGTATCCCAACTTTTGAAGCAGTCAGCTGAAGGCTATGATATATGGAGATGAAAGTTCGAGGCTACCAGACGTTGAGCTGTGGGGTCAGCCTCTGTTGCACAACTCGACGTTAGAAGAGGCGTGTGTCAGTGCAGCTGCCCGTGTGGACCAAAGCAGACGACTCATCATCGCTGTGGCTGCCACTGACTGCGCTCGAGACTTCCGATTAATGTCCGACAGGGTGTACAAATGTTGGATGAAATTCGATACTCGGTATCCAATCAATTGCTACATTTTGTACAAATTCTTACTGGCAGTAACTGCAACCGGCTTCCGCAGCCATTTCCGTCGTCGATGAAGCGACGTGATACTAATTGGAACGAGCGCAAATCTGATACATGGCGGTACTACAGGGTTCGATGCATGAGTGCTAGCGTGCATTCCCGACAGCCGAACTTCCTTGCTCGCAGAACGCAGATGGTTGGTTCGCGCGCTAATGGTCCTCTAGTTCATCTACGCGGAGGCATGACATCCACGGAGCAGAGCCTCATCACACTCTTTGGTAGCCCGGCGCAAGGATAGGTGTGAAGATGCAGTACAAGCTGCAAGTCTTGCCGTGATCAATCGTCAAGGCGAGCTGCAGGTACAGCTTTGGACGCTAGAGCACGCCGCCATCCTCCACGTCTTGCGTGCACGATCACACTACCGGTGATGAGACAGTTCGAGCAGCGGCTCGGTGTGCATCTAGCGATCGGGAAGAGCATGTGCAAGCTTCAAACGCCCAAGCGCCCAAGCGTTGGGTCGAACATGCAGGCATCCGTGCGGTGGGGCAGGGTCACGTAGCGTTCGCAGTATGGTACGCAGGTACTTGCAGATACTTGGTATGAATGTCCGCATGCGGTTTTGTGTGTGAATGCGAGATGAGTTCTGCAAGGCCGCGATTGGAGTACCAGCCGGCGGTTTCAGAGGGGATAGGACTAGCGTGTGGATGCTGAGGAATGCAGTATCGGCGTCTGTGTGTAACAAACATCCTGCGAATGCAGAGTCGTCTTGCAGCAATCCAAGAAGCACGCTCGCAATCCCTGTGCATCAGGCTTCGCAGCCCATATGACTACTGCACGTCAACGACCGGCTGTGAACTAGTGGGATCTCTGATCGCCAGGCACGCTGTGGCCTGCTCGCTGATGGACATTGCAACTGCACAGAGCGAGCGTGCCAGCTTCTGGGGCTAGCTCAGTCACACACGAGACCAAGTGGCGCGGTTCGCGGTCAGTCCAGGCTGTGCGAGCAGAGCAGATCTTTTGGGAAATTATGGATCCTTGGAGGCGCTTGACTGTTCTATCACCTTGAGCTCTGTGAGGAGCGGCGCTGCCTATATCTCGTCAGCTTAGAGACGTAGCTATGCTCACCGCAAAGATCGTGCAAGTGCTCGATTTCCGAAAGCGGCCGACTGAGACTCTATGGGCCTGGGCTTCAGACAGCTACGGATGCGGTGTATGTCGTCCGTCTCCAGCGCAGGGAACGATCGTCTACGAGTTCGGTCAGCGAGGCAGTATTGCTACAAGTACCTTGAGCGTCTGCGTACACAAAGGATCTTGTGTGACTTCTTCCTGGCTTCCTTTCTGTCTCTGCTTGCTCGTCAGCTTCTTTGGACATTTCCGAGACAAAGCCTACCATCAAACAACGACACTTCCCAAAGGTCGCCATCAGCCTTGCGAGCATAGCAAAGGCCAACAAGGCAAGCGTGCACGCGTGCCGACAGCAAAGAACAGCGATCCGACAGCCGAACTACGCAGACAAAGTGCATTAGCAGCGGATAGTCGCACAGGGTATTGCTTCCCTAGGCTTCCTGCGAGGTGTTCATGCATGCAGGCGTGCAAGACAAACCACAGGGAGCAACCATCGCAATGGAGGTCCATGCTTACAAGACATGCAGACGACTGTCGCCGATTATCTTGGAAGGTATTGGTCTTTTAGCCTTTCGGAAATTCTTCCTTCACAGGTCTCACGATCCGACCGCCACAACAAGCCGCAACAATGACTTCCACCACCCTCGTTCACCAAGGCCCGTCGCCAGAACACGATGACTATGGCCTTGGAGAAGTCGCGAAGCACAATGCTCAGATCTCGACAGAACAGTTCCCAGCATACCAAGAGGACTCCAAAGGTCTTGGTATCTACGTAAGTCTGCGCTCTTCGCTTTGACCAAGTTTAGACATCTGCTGACCGGACATTAGCAAGATGGATACAATGCGCTCTATTCGGAAGAGCAGTCTTACATCCACAACCCACCAACTCCTCGCTCAAATACGGCCAGCGAGGGCATTCGCACCAGGAGTGGCCGCTCCACCAGAGGTCGAACAGATACTCCGTTCAGTACCGGCAAGTCAAGAACCCGTTCACCAGCGCCCCGATCCAAAAAGGACAAAAAGAACAAGCTCGACAGATCAAAGACGCCAAAGCTCACCGCTCCACTATCGGTCTTGACTAAGGATATGACCACGCCTGTCCGCGACATCGAAGCTTGGGTCAACCGGCCGCGAGAAGAAAGACTGAAAGAGGTGGAGAAGAAGAATGGTTACATCGCTCGACCGATGAACTCATTCATGTTGTACAGGTCAGCGTATGCCAATCGAACCAAGCAGTGGTGCTCTCAGAACAATCATCAGGTCGTGTCGGCCGTGGCTGGTGAGAGCTGGCCAATGGAGCCCGAAGAAGTTCGCAACCAGTTTGATGCGTGGGCCAAGACCGAACGCCAGCATCATCAGGAAGCTCATCCTCAGTACAAGTTCTCTCCAAGCAAGTCGAACAACAAGCGCCGTCGAGATGAGATGAGCGACGATGATGAGCCTAGTGACCTTGATGATCGCGACCCTGACGGCGAATACCGTGGCGGTCGCAACGTGCGACAAAGAAGAAATGATCGAGAGCCAGCGTATCTACCAAGCAATGTCGGCTTCAGCTCCAATCCATACTACGACCACCAGCTCAGCGGCTATGAGCAGTCTCAGGACCATTGGGCCAATCCAGGACGTCCTCTGCCATCAAACGTTGTCTTCGACCAATACGGCCAGACTTATGATCCAAGGACAGGTCAGTACGTGCATGCCAGCGCTCAGTACCAACAAAGCCCATACATGCAGGAAGCTCATGTCGTGCCACGTGTGCCGACTCCAGGTTCTCTCAATGGGCAGCAGTCGCTCGGAGGTTATGGTCTTCCCGGTGGCCAGGTCTCTGAGGATCTTTTCTCCAGCTCTCGTACAAGCACACCGATGCAGCACTACAACAACTATGGTCAGCCAATCTACTCTCAATATCAGACTCAGCATCAGCAACCAACATACTACCCTGTCCAATCGGCTACTCCACAGCCAGGATCCCAGCAATATGAGCATGCACAATATCTTACTCAGACCCAAGAGGTCATCGATCCCGCTTTACAAGCCGCTCTGGATGCTGCGGCCGCTGCGACGACCCCAATCGGTCAACCACACCAGGACCATTTCGATGATGCGCTTGCAGACATGACAGCCACGGGGCTCTCTGGCATGCCGGCTCCAGAATACTATGACCAGTCAACAAGTCCTCTCGACGTAAACGCCACTCTCGCTCCGACTTGGTCGCCCACGCAAGATCTTAAGTGAGAAGAGGGAAAATGCAGACACGACGGCGATTTTTAACCATCAAAATACACACAGCTTGCTTGTTTCTTGTTGATAGCTTTGTGTAACGTCTTGTCAGGAATGTAATGCGAATGTTCATACTCGGATACTCCTCTCATCTTCCGTTCCAAGTCCCACGGTGATCTTGATTCCTGGGCTTTCGCGCGCTGACAGCGGTTCTCTCTGGAGGGTCATTAGCGTCCTGGGCTGAGTGCAAGATAGAGGCAAATTGATTGCTGAACGTGGTTACACCCGGCCTATGTCAACTCCGCCGTCTCCGTGTCTGACGAAAAGTCTTACTCCGGAAGGGCCTGAGATCAAACAGATCTTTGCTCCCGACTTACTGCAACACTCCAAAAGTCCGCTCTGATCTGAGCAAAGAAAGGGGATCACGATTCACGAGCGAAGGACGACGTTGGGAAGATACACTTTCCACGAGCGGAAGGAGCCCGGAAGCTTCAGCTGTGGTTGCCGTTGCCGCCAGGTTGCCAGGATGCCGATGGGAGGAAGAGAAGGACTTTCTTTAGTCTTTCGATTCCTTTCGAGTATCCCGCGAATACCGCTCAAGAGTCAAGAGTAATCTCGCTCCACAGGAAGCGCCGAAGAGGTCAAGCGCGGTGAATGAAGGATCTGTGCGCAACGCTTAGAACCGGCGCCGCATCCGGCCACACAGCATTCTCTTGCGGGCCCGTCTTTTTGCGGGAGACAGAGTATTCGATGACACTATCCATACAGACTAGTCACCGCGCTTCCCATCCAATTGGGATCCCAGGGCGCGTGGTCTAGGTTCGTACGATCACAAGCAGTGTCACCATCTCAGCACCCACTAACGCCTTCCACAGTGGTATGATTCTTCCTTAGCAACGTCTCGATGTACTCAAGATGGTCTTGGAAGAGGTCCTGGGTTCAATTCCCAGCGCGGTTGGTCAACTCCGATCATCCTGAGAACGTTTCATTGTTCTAACACCTCTCTAGTCCATGACTCTCCGTATACCTTTTATTTTGCCATTCTCTTTTGCACCACTGCAGACAAAGTCTCTCATGCCATTAACTTCTGTTTTGACTCGTAGTGTTTCTGTTCCCTGGGAGCAGGCACATATGTCAAAGTCACCAAGCCAGAAGGACGCCGCAGCGAGTCAGTACTTGTGAACGAGCAAACGAAGCAGCCTCACCAGCGAGGCTGAAACCTGCTCGAAGACGCCAGCAGAACAAGTACGGCACAATGATACACGTAAACCAACTCCTATGGCATGACTTGCAGATGCTTCCGATTGGTCATCAGATAGACTTCAACTCCTGGCAAGCTTATAGTTACAGTTCTACTTTTGTGCCATGTCGAAACCTAGAAGTCTACCAACCTACTCCACCTGTTCTCAACAAGACGCGTACTCTCGAAACGCGACAACAACAATGTACGCAGCAATCCACCATGGCCGCTGCACCGGAATACCTCACTCCAGTTTCCAACGTTCGCAGCAGAAGTGCACCACCTAGCAGAATGAAGCGACAACCGTCGAAGCGACTCTCAATCCTCACAACCGGAAGTCTACGGGACGAAGGCTCGGCGAAGCATTTCGAGAATTGTCCACGCGACCACAATGATTACGATCAAGCAAATGGCATCAGCAATGACGCGATTCTCAGAGCGAGACTTTCCAAGATACAGAGTCCAAGATCATTCTTCAAAGTACCGGATCCGATGGACTTCCCGATTCCAGCAGAGAAGCTCAAGCAGAGCTGGTGGCGACAGCGACTGAAATTCATGGGCAGCTGCTTTCCGAAATTCCAAACCGTCTATGCCGATGACGAACAGACAGCAACCGTGAGGGTGAGAAATGGCAAGTTCTAATCTTCGGCTTTCAGAGGTATGGACTGAAGACTGAGTCGGTTGATTGAGACCAGGCATTGGTAAGGGATGCATGACCTACATTTTGGGACTGGAAACTTCATTTCTCTTGGGTCATGGTAACGTGTGCAAGGAGGACTTCGTAATGCCAGTACTTCGTCAGCGCCTCTTTCAATTTGTTCTTCAGCTCGAGCGGAAAATCTGATTTGCCCGAGGGCCGCCGCCAACGAACTTATGAAATTACGAAGTCCTCCTCTGCACACGTTATTGTTGGCGAGCCCCAGGGCAATCGGGCAGGGATTGCCTTTATTTTTGGGAGCAATTCGAATGGAACTTGATTTACCGCGATGTTTGTGGTGTCGTATGAGGACATGATTATTGCCATAGCGGCCCATCTACTCTCTGTCGGACGCTGCTCTGAGTCCGGTCCCTCCTGCCATGTACAAGAGGGCCAGAATCCCAGTGACTAACATCACAGCGTATACCTCGCTGTTCCTCACCCACTGCAAGCGCAGGTCGAAGTTTTATTGCTTCCCTTGGTAGTGCTTATGTCTGAAGAGCAAATGCTACCAAGCATTACCAAGAGAATGGAACTGCTGTGGTGTCTTGGCTGCTAGCAAGCGTTAGCTCGTCCGGAGAGGCTTGTATTGTCGGTCCCGACCAAGGCTGATGTCGCTCAACTGAACAGGGTGAAAGTCGAACATCCGGAATGATGACCAATAGATACTGATCGATCCAGAGCCTTGCATTTCTGCTTTGGGCTTCCGCCTTTGAGTGAACAGCTGTGAAGCTTTTGGCAAGTTCTGTGGGGCTTTTGGGAACATTAGAAGCACAGAAAGTTCGATTCTCTGTTGTTGTTGTTGTTGTTGATGACAACGGTGTCAGCTTCGTCAAGTCAGGGCTGCAGTACTTGATGCCTCGGTGACTTCGGAGACGGCATCAAGTAGCTGCTTCCGCGTATCAATGCGTTGGCTCCGTGGTGTTCTCGTCTCTTGTATCAGCTTCCGCAGGCACATGACCATGCTTTCTCGCTCATTGGGCTCCGCCTCCGCGCTTCCGGCCCATCTGATCTTGCAATCTGCGTCGACTAGGTAGACAAAGCCCACTTTGTCGTTCAAGAGGCCAATGGCTTCCTTGACATCTTCATGAACGCCACGACGGACCATGAAGTACCTGCGCTGCTCTTCTTTTGATCTCTCACGCCGGAGATTGGCCTGGAAAGCCTGCAACAGCCACCATCGCAAGGGGTTTTCTTCGTGGTTGATCCATACCTGCTGGGCAACGTCTTGGTTTCGCTCCAAGACCTGATGCAGCTCCGGATTCTGCTCTATTGAGATGAAGGTCTCGACCTGACCTTGCGCCCAAGTGCTCGAGACAATGCTGACCAACGACACTTTGCCCTTCATCACATCGCAGGTGTCTCTCCCATAGCCGCCATAGCCGTCCTTTGAATCACCTTTCTGCAGATCGTTACGAAGCGTCTTGCCGTAGAAGTTGGGAAACCACAAGCTGACCTCTCCTCTGAACAAGCGCTCGTTGCTGCGGAAGATCTTTCCCTTGTAGAAGCGTAGGTTGCTCCAATCTCTGAAATATGGCTTCGACATCTGCTTCGTCATTTGCTTTCTGCGTTCTAGATGTTTGTCGTAGTCCACGAAATCAGATCGTCTCTGGCTGAGCGAGCGCGAATCGATGCCCATATTGTCTCCAGGCCGCGGAGGCGCTGGCATGCCAATGGGCCGCGACAGAGGCTGTGGTTCGAACTCCTCATCATCATCCGACTTTCCACGCTTGCGAAATCCAGGCTGCGAATCTGCTAAGCTCCGACCTGCCAGCGGAGAAGATGTAGCTGCCACATGAGGACGTGGAGGTGGTGGAGGAGGTCGCTCTGGGATAGATGCATAGTGTCGCCGGTATGCCACATGAAATGCAAGCTTTTCTTGAAAGACGACCTCACGTAGCGCCCGAAAGGCAAGCGGCGATGGTGCTTTCAATACCATCGCTGGCAGGCACCCAGCATTCATCCCGTCACGAAAGCCAGAGATTCACATTCACCAGAGTTTCGGGAGAGCCCCACTCGCTCCGCTTGCCACACCTCCTCCAACCCATATATGAATCAACTTGCAGACGGGGAAGATGCCGAAGACGACACAACAGTCTTCACATCATGATCGTTTTGTGCCTCTTTTGATTTTAAGGTATGCTGGCCTCTTAGGATTGGAGATCCTTCACCTGAGTCCCAATTCGACTGACTTCAGGGACCTCTTCACTCTTTGTTCTTTCAACGAAGAGAACAGCCAAGCGCCGAAGTCATGTAAGCAGGAGACATACTGTATCAACATCTTGCACGCGGGCCTTACAATAACCAAGAGACAATCGATTTCCGATTATATTCATCTAGAATGACCTCGCGGACGAACTTGACCTCGTCCACCCCGGGTCCGCGCAGAAGACGGTATACGACCAAGGTCTTGCTGAGGCACAGAAGATGAAGGGCGAATCTCAAGCATTGGACTCAGCTACAGAAAGTGGTCAAATTGAGCAAGCGCACGGGAGTCATGTCCAGGCGCGACAATTGATCACCATGATTTCCACGTTCCAAGTGAACTGAATATCCACCTGGCCATCAAAGCGGTCTCCTTGCACCTGAGGAGCAGGCCCGTTCATGCCTTTGCAGAAACGTTTCAGAGTGCACGATCAACACGACAAAGCGTTGAACAGAACCCAAGGTCCCGCACCAAGCACAGGATTGAAACACGTTCTGATAGGAGTAGTCGGTGACGCAGGACGCAGCGTAAACAATTTCCCCAAACGAACTGCCGGAACGTCCGCGGAATTCTAGCAACACCTCAGATAATGTCGCGAATCGACAGCGACCATTTGCCGAGTCTGTGCTGCAAAATGAAGCGCATTGTCGCTACTGAACACGTGCATACGCGAACAGGATATGGGTGAAGTAGTTATTTGCGAGAATAGCTGATGATTGACCAGATCCGCCGAGGAATCGACGAAATGCATGTGACGAACGATCGCACCTGAGATTCTCTAGCGTCCTGCCAGGTGATTAGAAATCTGGCGCTCGGTCTCCCGCCTCAATGGTTGTTTCGTGACCAAGGTTTGCCATCTACCTTGTACAGTTTAATGAAGCTTGGGGCAGGTGACATTACCAGGATCTTTCAGACATCCACCCTGTCACTGCGTAAGGCGGTCCCTATACGTCAACGCGTTTTGCTCTTTTTAATGATCTCCATCATTCTAAAAACCGATCGCAGGCCGAGTCGAATACAGTGAGTCCTTCGACACCCTAACCTGTCACTGCCGCTATGACCCACGCCGGAACACGCAATTCTTGTTCTTCCGCTCAGGTCTTGTCCTCCTACAATAGCATCCTTTTAGTCGGGCTTCATCACAAGACTCGTACATAGAGTTCACTCTCGTCACGTTTGCTGGTTTCGGTTCGTCAGTCACTCGTTTAGTACCCGACCGGGCGATCGTAGAGGAAGATGTTTCTGCGATGTCTTTCGTCGATCATTCTTTTGACAAGCGCTTTTGTCGAAGCGCAGCCGCATGAACACAAGCATGGCGAGAAGCATGGTCACCAGAAGCGTCAAGGCTGGGGCTCTAACCCGTATCAGCAAGGCATATTCGATTACATCGTTGTGGGAAGCGGGCCTGGTGGTGCACCACTTGCATGCAGACTTGCTCGTGCTGGCTTCCAAGTTCTGCTCATAGATGCCGGTCAGGACACAAGCGGATATCTGGATACTCAGATACCATCATTTCATCCTCGAGCATCAGAGCTGCCGGAGCAGATGTGGGTAAGGCAGACTCTTGGCATGAATTGCTATATGATGTCAATTGACTGACGCGCAGTCTAGGCGTACAATGTCGAGCGTCACACATATCCAGGTGGTGATCAATACAATGACCCAAAGTTCCAGTACCGGATACCGAACGGTCCAGAGTATCAGAATGCGCTATACAGTGGGTACCCTCCACCATATGGAAATTGGACCTACCTTCTGCCCGACGGCCGTACTTACGCGGGTCCGAGACCACCTGCTGGCGCCCAGCCAATTGGTCTCAATTATCCTCGAGGCAGCGCTCTGGGCGGCAGTGCTCAGATGAATGCAATGGCAATGGTTACCCCCTGGATGGATGACTGGGATCACATCGCGCAAATCACAGGCAATGACTCGTGGAATGCTGAGATCATGCGAGAATACTACATCAAGCTGGAAAACTGTCGGTATCAGCTAAGCTCGGTTGTCGGACACGGTTTCAGTGGATGGCTCCAAATCGGTATCACTCCACTTACTTTGATTGCGCAAGATTTGAAGCTGGCTGCCATTGTTGCGGCCACTGCTCAAGCAATGGGCAAGGGCCTAATCGATGGTGTGCTGAACCTGGCTACCGGCCTTGCACATATTCTCGCGACCGACTTGAATGCGCCCGGTCGATCGCGTGATCAAGATGTCAATATCTGGCAGATTCCAATCTCGATCAACCCAACGACTGGTCTTAGATCAGGCCCGGTCGACTTCGTGAAACAGACCGTGTCAGAGGGATATCCACTCATCGTTCAGCTCAACACCTTCGTAACCAGGATCTTTGTGGACCAAAGCGGCTACAGGCCAAGGGCTGTTGGCGTCCAGTATCTATACGGAAAACATCTTTACTCTGCGTCGCCACTCTCATCAGGACAGTCGGGCACACCAGGCCACGCGTATGCCAGAAGAGAAGTCGTTATCAGCGGTGGTGCTTTTGAAACTCCGAGTAAGCTTCCTTCGCAGCCTTGTGGTTTGACTCATGCTAATGATTTTCGAAAGAGCTCCTGAAGCTCAGCGGTATCGGACCAGCAGACGAGCTCGCTCAATTCGGCATACCTACAATTGTCAACCTTCAAGGAGTTGGCCGCAATCTGCAGGATCGTTACGAGGTCGGCGTAGTCGGCAAAGCAGACGTGCCATTCTCGCTCTTCGGTCCCTGCAAGTACAACTACGAAAGTCCAGATCCATGCCTGCAGCAATTTCAAGGAGGAGTCACGCCCATCGATAAAGGCCCGTACACATCTAACGGATTGGCCATCGGTACAACCTTCAGCTCTTCAGTGAACGATGATCCTAAACCTGATGTATTCATCGTCGCTGTACCGGCTTACTTCCAGGGCTATTACCGAGGGTACTCGAAAGCAGCTGTTCTAGACGCTCAGCACTTCAGCTACGTCGTCTTGAAAGTGCGATCCCGGAACAATGCCGGCACAGTGACGCTTCGCTCCACAAATCCGCTTGACATGCCAGTGATACGATTCAACAGCTTCGCGGTCGGCGGCGATCTCGATGCACAAGCCGTTGCCGAAGGCATTCAACGCGGTCGCGATATTTTTCGCGATGTCATCGGCATCGACGGCAGCTTTGTTGTCGAGAGTCCACCGAATGAACTTCAGGGCGCGGCACTTGTGGAGTGGGTGAAGAACTACGCTTGGGGCCATCACTGTGGTTGCACCGCCAAGATTGGCGCTCCAAATGATCCTTGGGCCGTGGTCGATGGTGACTTCCGCGTGTATGGCGTGGACGGGCTTCGCGTTGTAGACAACTCAGTCTGGCCGACGCTGCCCGGATACTACCCTACGATTGCCATCTACATGATTAGCGAAAAGGCCGCGGACGTGATGCTTGGACAAAGTCCTGGACCGGTTGGTGTATTTGATAACCTCGACCTTGGAAGTGGACCAATCGGTACTTTGGGATCTGGCATCATCGGTGCAGTTGCAGGAGTCGCTGATCCAAAGGTTGGTGTGAACGGTATTCTTGGGTCATTTGGTAATCTTCTCGGCGTGCTGACAGTGAGTATCTATCTCATTTGTGGTCGAAATAAGTGATTCTGCTAATTCTCGCAACACAGCCTGGCAATCCCCCATCTCCGGATTGAATATGAAGACAACCTGGGAGACATCCCACACCACTATCGCTCGAACTGCCGAACTGCCGACGGGGCACCCGAATAGCGACAAGGCCTTAGCAGTATTGACTACGTTCAAGGCAGCGTTTGCAAACATGGCAATTTTAGCCAATGTGGCGGCCTCCGCTCCCAGATGTGCCAAAGTCAGTATGCTGCCACTTCATTTCCGTCGTCCACGCTGGCATCTAATGTTCTCCAGAACAATGGCCATGTAAACTTGACATTCCTTTCGCTTCTCGGCCACCAAGATTGACTCGAAGAAACTGGTGGATACTGCTCAATGAACTCTGACTGGCCATGGGAGATCTTCTCACGGCGTCCTCAATCACGTAATCACTTTTCCTTCTTCCTCTCGACAAAGCGCTCGAGGCTCAAGCCAAAACACTTTTGCAGGCGCCTAGCCACATTGTGCAGCATAATTGGATCGAGGACCGGCTCTAAGTGGGATCTGTGGAAGCAGATACTACCTGAGCCGCTGCTGAAGTTGACGGCCGACGCGGAAGCCCCTGTGGCCTTGAAGTCTGCATGATCCATCGTCTGCACGAAGACTGTGCATCTCAGGTCGCTTTGGCTTTCTGATGTTGTGAAAATCCTGCGGAAGACTGAGAGCAACTCTTTGTTAACCTCGATTGTGGCAATGGGTGAAGCCTGCTCCGGCTGGACTTTGAGATCCCGAGAGAAGCAATCGTCATCGGGGCTCGGCTGAGAGGAAGCATTGAGACGTCTTGCTTCTGCCTTTATTTGCTTGTGGTAGATCGGACCAGCTTCGAGAGGAGAAGTTAGAACACTATACAGATTCCTGCTCGTTAGCTTGCAATAGCTCAGCTCTAGCGACAGCAGCCGTTCGGGAGCGCTCAAGGTCGTATAGCTTACGTTCCTCACTGACCAACGACAGATATCCTCGTTCAACAACATATGGTATTGCTGCGTTAGAGGTCGGAATGGAGACAGCAAGATCTCGACAGCCCGTCAGTTCCATACGCGCTCGTTGAGACTTGACACCTTTCCAAAGGTCTCGGTGACGCTGACGGCATTGCATATCTCTTTCGAGCCAGGCGGGATCCTTATTTCCTGGTGCCTATTCGAGTTGTTAGCATACGGGCTAGGCAAACAGGGCCCATTGGCCAACGCAATTCGATGAAGTTTGCCAATAAAGGCTGGATTTGCTTCATGCGCACATCATCGGAGATCTTCCAGTCGCTACAAGTGCTAGCCTTGTATATGGACGGATCGAAGTAGGAAGTCTGCCATTGTCAATTTGCGACCAACTGAGCCTTGCAAAGGAACACAGTTCTCAGTAGCCAACAACACACATTGTCACACAATGCTCATTGTACCAAGCTGGAAAGTAGCCTTCTGTCCATGCTCTGTGAGCTTCATGTACGTCAAAGATTGCCCATGATACCGAGCTTTGGGAGGTTCTGACGTGAAGAATGGAGAGCAGCTTCATGGCACCATTGGCAAGATCTCGCAGACACAGCCAGTCGACACCATGCCAACTCCTGTAGTGCTCGTCGTAGCAAATACTCGCTGGTGCAACGGATCACGGTTACCTATCAAGCAAAACGTAGACGAAAGCAAGAATTTTGATTCTTCTCTTTGCACGTAATTATCATGACTTTGCACATGGCCACTTGAAATGCAGCTTAACTTGTGAAGGGAAGATCGTGACTCTTACTCGCCGACCATTTGCCAAAAGTTTGAGGAGCAAGATCACTGAGAATCCTGCCTCGTTTGTCTGTGCTCGGCTTTCCCTTCCATCCCTTCAGGGTGAGGTCGCCGTGAGATTGGAGAAGTGTCGCCAACTGCGAGCGAAGACCCTCCATATCCTCGACGAAGAAGTCGAGCAGGTGCTGCGCCAGGCGAAATATGTGCACCATAGGCCACGACGACGGAGCCAGTGTCCTGGTCAATCTTCTGATCCTTTATAGGCCGCCACATCGACGAGTTGACGCCACATTGCATGCTGTGGTTGCAATTGCCAGGAGTGTCGCACACTTGATACTTGATCTCATCTGGGCAGTCGAATGGGATGGGATCGATAGCAAGATCGTTCTGCCCTTGAAAAGCCAGATCGGAAATGAAGTCTGATGCTTCTGAACCAGAAAGGCGTATCTCTGTCTTGCCACTGCTGGCCATCTGAGCCTCGATTTCGTGGAAAAGGGCGTCTCGACCTAGATGAATGGCAAGAGTATCAGCAAGAGCTTGGACAATGGTGATTTCGAGCACGGCTAGACACGACGGAATGCCCTGCGCAGTTGAACATCTGTAGTTTTTCAAGAGTCGTGGAGTCATGCCTCTGATGAACTTACCCGAACAGCTCAGCAACGGCAAGAAAGACGTTTCACCGTTTGTGCGGAACCGTTTCTCAGCGCCAAGATCATGTGAAAAAGCTGATGCTGGAGGCAAGCACTTCTCTCCTGTTCACGGCGCTTAATGATATCCGCCCACGCATTGACACCGAAATGATCTGGTCATCGTCAACAGCAGTGGGTCCAGACGACAAAGCTGTCAGTGTTCAATGCACACGCGAAACCATCTTAGTGTTGAAAGGTACGATGCAGCAAACGAGAAGCCTTCCAACGGTCGTGACGAGTATATGCAGAAAGCCGCATCTCGACACTCGTCCTAGTCGTTCCCGGTGGATACACGACAATCATGAATTTGGTGTGAAGTGACGCGACCGTGCCTCGCCCATGTGTCATGGGCACATCGTATCCGCCGAGTTTATGCCTAGCATCAATAGCAGCACATCATTAGAGCCGGCAAGTCAGAAGACGTTATGTCACAGAAGCCACGCGAAGGCAGCTACCATTGAAATCAGTGCAGAGCTCAAGCTTTTTTGACTACGACAGCGATAAGGACAATCTGATCAGCAACGAGCACACTTCCACGTCCTTTCATGATGCTCACATACGGCTATTCAAGGCCTCGATTCCTATGCCTCTCCGCAGCAAGAAAGGGCAAAAGCATTATCCCGAGTTGGTCGCGTGACATACACATCCGTGCACAGGAAACTGAACATGCAGATTGATCCTAACAGTGGTGGAATGGAAGGTCGGTGTTCTCGTGCGCATTGTGATTCGGAGGTATTTTGACCAATTCTCCCCTGGTCTCTACTGTAGCCGTCCATGCTTCAAGTGGGCGTGCCACATTTTCCAGCCGTCCTTTTCGCCATGAAAATATCAAGCGCTCAAGCATGCCATGATCCGTAAACAAACGCCGCAGTCAATGTCGTTCAGTTCATGCAACGGCCTGTGATGTACGTGTTAGCCGCCAAACTTGCCCACAGGCGCGCGTTCTGTATAGTCCACCATACCTTGACGGCGAAGTTTCTCTGAGGGAAGTGTCGCTGCTTCTTCTTTTGCTTCTCAGTGACAAGCTTCTGCTCCTCTGGCGATAATCGGCGGCGGATGGCACGAGTCTGCTTTGGGCGGAGGTCGAGTGGCAGGTACTTCTTGTTCTTGTAGAACAGACGGAGCTGGGCGCGCTGGTTTGCATTGATGATGGTGAGCACGCGGGCGATCGATTTGCGGACGTCGTGGCTGCAATCACTATGTTAGTATCCTCTGTTCTCGTCCAATTCGAGGTTGCGCGGTCGCAGGGAAAGTCCAAATGTGTGAATCTCGAAATCGGTTCGAAGAGGTATGGAAGGCGTACATCTTGCTGAGCTTCGACTGAGCACCACCAGCAATCTTCTGAGTGCGCAGCTGAACTAGCTCCTGCTTCAACTCATCCAATTGCTTCTTCAAGTCCTCCTTGTTCTTGCCCCAGAGCTGGGCGGCCTTGACCTTGCCGGACGACTGCAATTCCACCGTCAGTACATCTGACGAGCATTCCACGGTATGTTCGAGGTGTGGGCTGGCGTACCATTTTGACGGCTGTGGTGTTAGTATTATCGTCGGGTGTGTCGAATGTCGTCGCTGGGTTGCGCTGCGCTTTGAGCTCCGCAAAAACTGAAGTCGGATTTCAGCAGAGGGTGCGACTGGCCTTGGCATCGGGAGCATCCGATAAGACAGGCAAGAGAGCCGAGCTTCCACGCTTGAGCATTGCGGACATGGGAGCACGGGATGTGTCGCCAACTGGTGATGTGTTCAAGGCAGTCGAGTTATCACTGCAACAACACATAGAAGAATCGCTCGGCGGACTTCACAGCAGGACTGCATATGTAGACGTAGACGAGCATGACCGCAAATATGGGCAGCTGGGCGCAACTACGGCAGCAGGCACGAGCGCAGGAAACACAGGTCAGGATGCTCCAACATTGTTTACACTTCCGAATCATGCTCATAGTACAGCTAGACAGAGACCTTATTCCATACATACGCACAATTCGCCTCGAAAACAGAAATAGCAGCCAAGCCGACGGACGAGGAATGCAAGACAGAAGAGCAGCTCAAGGAAATCCTCGAAAAGCGATCCTCCCTACTCCAACAGCTGGCGCGTGTACTCGACTCTGAAGCGCAACCGTCAGCACTGAAATCCACAAATTTGGCCAGACATCGCGAAATATTGACACAACATCGGACCGAGCTCTCACGGCTAAAGAGCCAGATTGAGCACAATCGACAAAGAGCCAACCTCCTTTCCACCGTGCGATCAGACATTGATGCCTACCGAGCACGAGACAATCCTGAGGCAGCGGAGACCGAATATATGTTGGAGGAAAGGCGCAGATTGGACAACAGCCATAACGTTGCGGACAGTGTGCTCAGCCAGGCATATGCTGTGAACGAGAGCTTTGGACTGCAGAGGGAAAGCTTGGTCTCTATACAGAGGAGGATCACAGGAGCTGCCGCACAGATTCCTGGTATCAATGGTCTGATGCAGAGAATTGGGAGTAAGAAGAGGAGAGATGGCATTATACTGGGCTCGTTCATTGCTTTTTGCTTCTTGGTATTGCTGTGGTTCTGGTAATTGCCCAGCTTATATTCTATCTTTGCTCTTAGCGCGGAGTTCGAGGGAGGGAGCATTCTTGAAGAAGTTCATGTTCCATATTCAAGCATTGTATAACACCAGCAAGACATTCTTCCTGTAAGTGAAATATGCAAACTACTTGGACGAGAAGAAGAGTGTCTGGCGCTGAACCACTGCTCAGGACCTTACGATACTGCTCATAACGCCTGTGCAGCAGCATATGAGTGAAATTAGCACGTTTCGCCAACCTCCCAATTCTACGATTTTCGTGTTATCTTTTCACCGACTGTACCGAGTTTCTGCTCCGTACCCAAAGCAAGTACGACCCCACGAGACGCGCGACATGCTATCGCAGTCCGTCCTGCCGCACCGGAGCACTCACACAGTTCCTTGCACGGTTCATGTGAGGCTGTCGTTGTAGCCGTAACTTTCTTGCAGGTTGCTTAATTTACTCTCTCCGCAAAGGTAAATTGATCGTCAGCGTCAGCGACGAAGACGCCGGGTCCACGTCCGATATGTTGCTATCTAAACTGCAGCATTGGAGGACACAGACCAGGAGCTACCACGTCCTTGGCTACATTCACAGTTGCGCATCCTAACAGGATCGCTAGACTCAGCGAGAACGTCTACAACAGCACGAAGTGCAAAGCCACATCTTCGCGCGCAGGCCCGGAATTTTAGTGAGAGCCGCATTGGCGCGATGCGCATATTATGCTAGATTCATTCGGATACTCGGGTTCTCCGCATCGGAGCACGAGATGAAGGGCATCGAGTGAAGCGAATTGAGGCAGAACCCAGGCTTTCAAAACCACTGGACTGGATCTCCTCGATGGCAAGGAGACACGCATGCATTTGCTCCATTCAGCCTGGACAATATCGGCTCTACATCGTCAGGTTCCATCCTCTACCACTACAGGCCCTTCGGCAATCAATTCGAGCATATCGAAGATCGTCGACTCACTCGCTATGCAAGCTCTTTCAGCGTCATTACCCGGCTTTATCAGGCCTGCTCGGTCTGGAGATCAGCCGCAATCCGAGCTCTGCATGTCTGCGACAGGTTTTACAATCGTTCTCAGCGACCATACGAGCACCGTGCAACCAGACTACTTCAATATCAGAGATCGACATCCTGGCAGGCAACAGTGGACCGCGAGCAAACAATTTCTCAATACTGTGCGAGGTAGGCGACTGATTGATTCCGTATCTCAACTTGGACGTCGCTTCGAATGCGATCCTCTACATCAATTTTCCGATATTCCTGCCTTTTCCTAACCTCTCATCCTTTGAAGTGACCAATTGTTCGCTTTTACATACTCTCCTATACCGTAATGGCTTAGCCTTTAGGGTATTTCTGCTTCTTTCTGAGGGCCACAAGATTCTCGCATGCAGATGCTCATTCAAGATGTTCTAGCAAGAAGGTCTCGCAGAGTCTTTTCTGGTCTGCGAATTCTAGCGCTATGCTTCAAGCACACTGTCAACAGCATCATCCAAAGCATTGCACTGTGATCAGCCTCGCTAGGCACAAGCTTATCACAAGCACTGCCAAATGGCAGAAGGATCTTCAGACTAATCTCTATCCAGTATGCTCGGCTGCAAAACCCATCGGCAGGGTTCCGGCAAGCCTCTCGGAGAGGATCTACCGAAGCAGACCCTCTTTTGCCATCCTTCGTCATACCAAAAGCAGTTACTCTTGCGCAGACCTACCACCTCTGCCACGCGGGCTGCGAATTAACGTCGCAACGACTTGCTCTGAGGAGCAATCTCCAATCACTCAAGGCAGTGGAGATGAGATGCATACAGCCGTGCCCTGGCTACACTCAGCCCTCCAAGCCATTGACATGCGCATCGCTTTGCTGCGAGTCGACGCCAAGTAGTGGTCGCCGGTTATGGCGGTCTCAGCTGGCTCGCATGACAAACTGCTTTTGTCGCGCCACTAAGAATACTGATACTAGAAAGCGTCCATGCTTCTGTGAAGACGGTATATGGACACTTTTAATTCTCCTGAGGTGAACTCACTCGCACATCCTGCACACTCAAGCAACTCCTTCCTCTAAGCTTGATATTCCTTTTGGCTTCTGCCTTTTCGTCGCCCTCCTCTCACTTCACTTGAACCCGCAACTACAAGCATGGCAATCTTTGGTGATGGGACATGTCCAACACCAGCAGGTGCGACGGAGTTTCACCACACGGGAAATGCTTATAAACCTATGGTCTATGTTGCCGGCGCTTCCACAGCAGTGACTTTCGGAATATGCATCACCCTCATGTGAGTCTTACAAAGGATCACACCATGTCTGTGCTGACATCTGAGAAGAGTAGCTCACCTGCGACGATACCGATGTCCAAAGGAGCAGCGCCAAATCATTCGAGTCGTTTTTGCGCCTTGTGTATTCGCTCTGGTATCATTCTTCGAAGTCTTGAGCTATGAGATCGCGCCATACATCGATCCACTCGGAAATCTCTACGAAGCATTCGGACTTTGTGCTTTGTTTCTGCTGTACCTGCAGTACGCAGCACCCAATGGCACTTTCGATGATGAGACTTTCGAAGCAGTCAAAGCAGCTCAAGAAGGAAAGGCTGTCAAATTTGATTTCGGTAGAATCAGCTGGTGTTTCGGTAAGCTCATCAAGGGCGGAAGAATGCCTGCACTGCATCACATCGCTGACAGCCCACGTGCAGTTTTCCAATATCCAGTCTTGGAATTGTTATCAATCATCATCCTCGAAGCAACGCAGGCCTCTGGCCACTACTGCGTTCAGTCGCTGAGCCCTAAATTTGGTCATCTCTGGGTGACCATAATCTCCAGCGTTGGCGTTGGTGCCTGTGTGCTCGCAATCCTCCGGTTCTACGGACACATGAAGAATCGGATAAAAGTCCGTAGAGGGCTAGCAAAGCTTGTGTGTTTCAAGTTGATCGTGGCTCTTCGCTTCTTCCAGAGTCTGATCTTCAGCATCTCGCTCGATCACGACGTGATCAAGACCAGCGACACGTTCGGGTACAACGACATCCTCTACGGCCTAGACAATTGTATGACTTGTGCTGAGATGGTCCTGTTATCGTTAGGATTCTGGTATGCTTACTCCTCAACCGAGTACGGATCTAATGCCAAGCCTTGGACTCCACGCATCCCGATCTACAAGGCTGTCTTGGACGCGATAAATCCCCGGGATCTCATTGTTGGTGTCTGGAGGATTTTCCCCATTATCATTCATTTGCGAGCAACAGGTGGCTTTCGTGAATGGACTACCCATAAAGAGCAAGCCAAAGCGGCTAAGCGAGCACAGAAGATGAAAGGCCGCCGCGGGCAAGGCCGGTATCAGACCCTCGATGGCATGGAGTCGCTCACGCATCCTAGCGCAGCGCATGGGCTATCGAGCTCCCAATTTGAGGACACCACTCTTGCTGCGTGGCATTCGGCCGGAGGCCACCCGATTTACCAAACCCCGGCAACATCGCCGCCGGCGTATGAAGATGGTCATCTAATTGCAGAGTCAAGGCCTGGCAGGTGCACAATATCTGATGACCGGGTCTGGGATGGAACGCGCTACGAAAGGAGGAGTAGGTCGCCTGGAAGATCGACGGAGGAGGCGTCTAGGCCGTAGCATGTGGTGCCCTAGGAGTTGACGATATGCTCTGTTTCCTTGTTAGTCAAGGATTTGTTAATTGTACCTCAGCCTGGCAGGGCAGCGGCCATCAAGGGAAATCATGCGATCTCTCCTGATGCCCTCGTTCTTGCCTTTTCGAGGCTTTGCAGAACTTTATTCCAACTTCACGTCAAGGAAGCTGAGTGGCGCTGGGCGGCTTTGCCTTTGGCACAGTTATCGAGCAAGCATTGCCCAGGCCTCCCAAATTGGCTTGTATACAGTAGATGTATCGGAAGTATCACAGTATGGTTCACTCCACGTGGGCAACAGCCCAGGACATGTAATAAGCGCGACAAACCTGCCGGCTGGGATGCTCGCCACGGCCTCGGAGAGGTCTAGTCATTGGCGCGACACCACTTCGAGCAATCTTGTTGGAGACAGTCGTGTGGAAATATGGTTGCATGATGTTGTTGCAATAATGTGACGAGACGGCCTCTGCTCGGAAATATCCATCTGCACTGACTCGCCGTCGTTTGGCTCGAGGCTAAACAGGTTGATAGAGTTCACGTTTTCTGGCAGCCTCCGTGCCCTCCCTGTCACGGCCACGGTGAGCACGGTGAGCACGGTGAGCACGGTGAGCACGGTGTGCAGCCAGCCAGGTAGGGCTGGCTTGGGCCTCTAGCCGACGCCCAGCCTCCCGTGCTTCCAGAACGTTGCACCGTTGCACGAAGATCCTGCTGCGAACGTCACTTTTGCCGGCTCGGCAACAGAAGCATTGATGGACTGCTCGGCTCGCCGTCGTATCGCTTCAAGGCTGGCTGCGCTGCACTACAGTTGTACTGTGTGTTGTGGCAGAACGCTGTGGCCGGAGCCGCGGCGCTGTGAGCGCAGTGTTTGGGTAATACGTCGGGCATAAGTGGCCATTGGATGCTGCTTCTGACCCATGAGATGATAACGTCTCCATTCGCCTGGCAGTGGCGGGGGCGACAGGGTACATAGCGATGACACTTACATAGCACGTCGGCCGCCTGCAACCTCGCCTGGAGCAGGGTGGTGAAGAGCACATGGCTCATGCTGGGGTCGAGTGTGCGTAGGACTGGGGACAGAAAGTGTAAGAGAGTGTACTGTAGTGACTGTACTCAGTGTACTGCTTTGCTGCCACTGTGCACCCGCTGCCTGACCTGCCTGTACCTACTTGGCCTCTGCGCGTGCCATCTGCACCCTCACACGCACCCTCGTCACTCCATGTGTCCGCCACCCACGTCGTGACGGAATTTGACGGTGCCTCATCCTGGCTGCGTGCCTCCTCGCGGTATAGTGTGCGCGCAGGCTTCCCACACGGCCTGTCAGTCTGATCAGCATCCAACAAGTTGGCCTGCCGACGGGGATATTGTCTCGATTCTGTCACGAAGCCAATTCACGATACAACTCTACATCCCAGTCGTCGCGACTCCACCCGGCCTGTCTGGGGGGCCGCGAATGAGATAGAACGAGTTGGGCCGAGGGCTCGAGAACACGATCACACGCGCCAGGTCATATGGAATGAGATCGCCTGGGCGGGCGAGAAGGAGGGAAATGGCCGTTTGAAGCCAAGACACTGAAGCGTTTTGCTATCTCTCACTCCAGAAGGGCTCGGGAAGCACGAATGGGATTTTGCTCTGCGTAGACGCGCAGTCGAACCTTACCAGCGGGCAAGAGCATGAAATTCGAGTACATGACGCCTTCGCCCACCTCCAACTTCATGAGTGTGGGCTCGATGGGGCCGGGCTCTGCATACGGCGGCAGTCAGTCCGGCAGTGACTATGGCTTCGATACACCGCAGCATGGCATGAATGGCAACGGCTTGGTCAACGGCTACACCTCAGCACCGCTCATGCCCGGAGCTGTGCAGCCCTACCACAATGGCTTTGATACGAACATGATGCCCTCGCCTCCGATCCAGCAAGGCCTTGGCATGGGAGACGGTCAATCGCCTGTCCTCGGTCACCACCACCGGCTTAGCGTCAGCAGCAATGCGCCATACGGCGGCATGGTAAGACAGAACAGCTTCGGCGGCTCAGATACTACCAGTCCGGGCGGTCAGCGAGGCCAGGCTAATTTGGCTGAGAATCATTTTGGTAGCGAGAACAACGACGCTGCCACATCACAACCAGCTTCAGCCGATGCGGGCAAGCAAGACGACAATCAAACTGGCGCACCTCCACCTTGGAGTGAGCTCAAGACGAAAGCTGGCAAGGAGCGAAAACGACTTCCATTGGCATGCATAGCCTGCCGACGCAAGAAAATACGCTGCTCTGGAGAAAAGCCAGCATGCAAACATTGTTTGAGGTCACGCATACCATGTGTGTATAAGGTCACCACAAGGAAAGCTGCACCCCGAACCGATTACATGGCGATGCTTGACAAGCGTCTTAAGCGAATGGAAGAACGGGTGATTAGGTGTATACCCAAGGAGGAACAAGCTATTGTCAACAATACTGGGCGGGCTGTCGTGAAACCTCCCCTGCCACCTCCGCCTCCGAAGTCTGCTGGGGGCTCCAAGAAGAGAGGAACCGAGCAGGCTTTTGGTGACGAGCTTGAGGACTGGGCCGAGAGTAAAGCTACAAGACCTGTCAGCCGCGCAGAGCCTGCCGAAGAGAAGAGCCTCGATGCTGATGGCGGTAAGCCAGTAAATCAAGAAGAGCACAACCTCCTACACGAGGGAGCAGACAAGCTGCCGTCCAAAGAGCTGCAGGAGCATCTTGCAGAAGTCTTCTTCGACTACATCTATGGCCAAAGCTATCATCTCCTTCACAAACCAAGCTTCATGCGCAAATTGGCGCAAGGCACAGTCCCGCCAGTGCTTATGCTCGCTGTATGCGCCATTTCCGCACGATTCTCTAATCATCCTCATGTCCGGACGGAGCCCGCCTTTCTTCGAGGAGAGAACTGGGCCAGTGCAGCACGAGAGATCGCACTAAGAAGATACGATACTCCGAATATAACGATTCTCATATGTTATCTGATTCTTGGACTGCACGAGTTTGGCACTTGCCAAGGTGGTCGGAGCTGGATGTTCGGCGGTATGGCGCAACGGATGGCGTACGCCCTGCAACTACACAAGGATCTCGATCATGATCCAAAGGATAGGACACCTGGAGGACGAAACAGTCTCACTTTCACGGACCGCGAGATACGACGAAGAACAATGTGGTCATGCTTCCTGATGGACCGATTCAACTCCAGTGGTACAGATAGGCCCGTCTTTGTTGGCGAACAATACATTCGTGCTCAATTACCCATCCGAGAGAATTACTATCAGATGGAGATCAATGGTCCTACCGAAGATCTGGAAGGCAACATCCCGAATCCATTAGAACCAGGGCTAGGCCAAATGGCCAACGCTCAGGATAACATGGGTGTGGCAGCCTATTTAGTCCGGTTGGTCTCCATCTGGGGGAAGCTCATCATATATCTTAACCTTGGCGGGAAAGAACGTGACGATCATCCCATGTGGGATGAGGACTCCAGATTTCGACAGATCCAAAAAGCTGTCAAAGATTGGAAGGCCACATTGCCAGCTTCGCTGGAGTACAACGAGGAGAATCTTCAGAATCATGCCTCTGAGAAAATTGCTAACCAGTTCATCTTCCTGCACATTGCATACAACCAGACCCTGCTGTTTATGAATAGATTCGCATTGCCCTCGCCTGGACCAGGCTCCACACTTCCCAAGGAGATGCCAGATGAGTTCATCTCGGAGGCTGCACAAACGGCCATGGATGCTGCAAACCAGATTTCTGAACTCATCCGGGAAGCAACAGATCACTTGGTGGTGGCGCCATTTGCCGGCTATTGCGCCTTCTTCAGCAGTACTGTCCACATCCCTGGAGCCTTCTCCAAGAATCCACAGCTGGAGGCGTCAAGCAAGCAGAATTTGGCGTGGAACGTGAAGTATTTGACAAAGATGAAGAAATATTGGGGCATGTTCCACTTCGTCACAGAGAATCTGAAGGAGCTGTATCGTCGACATGCTGATGCCGCTCGATCAGGCCTGAAAGGCTCCAGCCTGCAAAGGGATGGCGATCAAGCTATATTCCAGTATGGTGACTGGTTCGACCGCTATCCACATGGCGTCAGCAATACCGACTACGAAGAGCCTAGCACGGATGTCAAGAAGGAACCTGGAGCCGATGCTGTCCTTGGCCAGAAGAGTGATCTACAGACTGTCGAGGAATTCTTTTCCAAATTGAGTCCGCCGAGCAGAGCAGCACACCTGCAACAGGCGCAGAATATGAGAAAGATGGCGAAGAAGCGCAAATCAACTTCAGACGGATGCAGATTGGCACAGCCTCCCACGAGCCAACCACAACAAGACGACGCCGCCATGCAAAATGGTAATCACCGCCTACACACTCAAGTCACCCACGATCTTGACGCGAACATCAACGCTGGTTTCGCACAGCATTCTATCGCCTTCCCGCCAGGGTTTCAGCCACCCCATAATCCGCTCATCAGCACACCACCACAACAATATCTACCTCAACTTGACAGGCAAATGGTCCTCAACTCGTATGGCGGGAACAGCAATCAAGGTAGCCTTAACGGCATGCTTGATGGCTCTGGGAACGTCAACTTTGAGAACTTCGATATGCAGGCTTTTGCTAGTCACCAAGGCGGCCAGCAAAGTAATGGCTTCTGGGGAGATCCATCAACGGCTTGGTTCATGCCATTCAACATGGAGCCACCCACAGTGGGTGAGGACAATAACCTTTTCAGCGGGACAAGCAATCTTGATTGGTCGAACAGTTTTACTGGGTTCGCAGATATGGCGGGGATAGGGGCGACAGGTTTGACGCCTTCGGCGATCGATACTGGACGGGAAGGAACCATGGACGGGTTGGACATGCGTTAGATGGACGCGACGCGCTACGATATGATTCCCAAATCCTGGGTCTGATCTGAATTGTTCAGGATACGTCCTTGTACCAAAATGCGTCTCTATATAGCTTGTATACAGCGCGCCTCTATGGAGATGTATTTGGTAGTTTCCATGTTCCCTCGTCGAGGCGCGCTAGACGCCATGTAGGTTTCTGTACGAACGACCGGTCTTTTGCCACACCATGGATGTCGTGGTCGTGAAATCGAGCAGCAATAGAGAGAATTTACAAGATACTGTGATGCCAGGACAGCCTTTCTTTCCACACACACTGCCCTGCAGTAACTCTTCGGTTTCATTTTATGGTATACATGGGATGATGGTGCAAAGATCTGCGTATATCTGATGTCCCGGCCCCTCTTGCAACTTTCTGTGAACTTTGAGGTCGCCGAAAAGGACAAAGTTCGCAAATGAAAGAGCTCGGATCCGAGGCTTTTTTTTTTTTTTATTGGCAATAGCGTTGCTCGTGATTGGAGCTTCAGTGTGAGATTCCTGAAACTGAGGTCGAGTGACCCATTTCTGTATTAGATACTTTCTCCAGGTACCGTCCATCGTGATGTAGCTGAACGTTGGAAATAATGGCTCGTATGTTCATTGGGCTCTCGATATGCTTCGAGAACTCCACGGACTTGTTCCTTGTAGATAAAAGTATAGAAGTACCTTGACGGAGTAGCTCGGGTTGTGAATTCAGGTGATGGTTTTGATGTTGCCAAAGTCTCGAGTCAATTCTGTCTGGGCTTGACTAGTCCGTCGTGAACGATGTAGTAGACGACAGTGCTGTCGTCGTCAAGGGTCGCGAGGAGAAGTCTCTTCGGCAGGGATGTGCGCCATTTACTAGGTTCGCGGTCCTCGCCTGCATCCGTAGAATCGTGATCGAAAAGCAACTCACCGGCTGGGTTCGACGGCGGCACGACAGTGAGAGCGTTGAAAGTCTCGCCAAATCTCCGCAGACTCCATTTCTCGCGTAGATGGCTGGGAAGCACCCACTCACGCTCCCTGCTGAGCTCGGGCATGCCACTCTTGCCCTCGTCCTTTTGCTTCTGGAGCAGTTCAATTTGCTCGTCCGGGTGCACGTACAAGCGCTGTGGTGGCACGCCAGAAATCATCGGCCGTGGGAGGGTCTCCGTTGTGTGTGGAGAGAGCAGTGTGTGAAGGCAGACGTTGGTCCACAGGTGTTGGTATCGCAAGTTGTGCGCAATCTGGATCGCCAGATGGTAGAGTTTAGTGGCATGAGGTGATTTTGCCGTCGTCGGGTGAGAGTCGAGAAAGGCTTGAATGGCGGATGCTGGAGGAAGCTTCTGCCCCAGTTCTGGCGCTCCCATGCTGACTTTCTGTTACTATGTTTGCAGTAGTTGGGATGTGTCTGGTTCCGATCTTTTGTGACTGAAGTCTAGCCAGTGGGAAAGGGCAACTTGGCCGAAATTGCTCCAGCCAGGCAGGCATGTAGTAGTACTGTGCTGTATACTGTATTACTGTTCTAGGAGGCTGCACGTCACGTGCACTCTGGAGTCGACTCCTTTCTCGCGCATTTTGGACTCCTGCTTGACATTCGCGGACGACTACTCTTTTCGCAAGTGATCGCATCACACACACACACACACACACACACACACAACCAAAATATCACACAAAATATGCCCAAGTGGTTCGTCGTTGTCGGTAGAGGCCGAGCACGGCCGTAGCCAGGTGGGGTGACTGGGGTCTCGGTCTCGAAGCTCACTTCATCACTAAACTACTGGATTTGCACACATTGTGATACGTATCACGAAAAAAGCAGGACTTTACTCTGTCCCTGGTCCGAACATGGCTTCCTCCAACATCCACTTGTACACCACGCAGACGCCGAATGGTGTCAAGATTTCCATCACCCTTGAGGAGCTGGGTCTACCTTATGAGTTCACAAAGATTGACATCTCGAAGAATACACAAAAGGAACCCTGGTTCCTCAAAATCAATCCCAACGGGCGCATACCCGCTCTCACGGATACGTTCACTGATGGCGAGCCTATTAGGGTCTTCGAGAGCGGGAGCATCATGCAATATCTCGTCGACCGCTACGACAAGAACCATGTGATCAGCTATCCACCAGGATCTCGTGAAGCTGTTGAAGTGACTAGTTGGCTGTACTTCCTGAACGCTGGCGTTGGGTGAGTCGATCAATGACTGGGCTCGAAGAAGGCAAGCTCACGAATGCCCAGTCCGATGCAGGGACAGGCAAACCACTTCTTCCGCTATGCACCAGAAACTATTCCCTACGGAAGTGAGTGACAGTCAGGGATTCGGCAACGTGCAAGGAAAGCTAATCAACTTGGTCAGTCAATCGTTATCAGAATGAGACAAAAAGACTCTATGGTGTCCTGGACAAGCATCTCGCAGATGCCAAATCAGACTACTTGGTCGGCGACAAGTGTACTGTCGCTGATATTGCACACTGGGGCTGGATCTCTGCAGGAGGCTGGGCCGGCATCGACATTGAACCCTTCCCTCATCTCAAGGCCTGGGAGGAGAGGATGTGGGCTCGGCCAGGTGTGAAGAAAGGCGCGAATGTGCCAGACCCATACACGATGAAGGAGCTTCTCGCTGACAAAGACGCCATGGAGAAACATGCTGCTGAAAGTAAAAAGTGGATTCAGGCAGGTATGAAGGAGGATGCAGCCAAGCACCAGAAATAGATCCAGGTCAATCACTTCCCCGCGCCCTCGGATGGCAGTCACATGCACAAAGCCATGAGAGGAATTGATGAAGAGAAAAGTCGACCAAGTCTTCTTTGAAGGATGAACCTTTTCTTCATTCAGATCTCTATCCCGTCCTGTTGACGATCAATTCGTGTGATGACAAAAAAAGCAAAACCGCTTGCTATGATAATGTACAGTGAGTCGGATACGGAGAAGAAAGTCCGTGGTGCGTAGCGCCAGCTCCTAGGAGAAAAGTTCACTCGGGGACACGGCGTCAGCCCTATCATGCAATCCTATCCAACTCAGCATGAGGCAGGCTCACCACGAGAAGGCCTCCTCGAAGAAATCGATTTCGGTGTGCTCGCAGCGGTCTCTCATGCCTCTTCTCACGTCATCAGCGAGACTGCCGACACCACAGACGCTGAGAGCCATGGCGCCAACTTGGTGCTCCTGCTCTTTGGAGATCAGAGCGCCCACGTCTGGCTTGCCCGGGAACATCTGCACCGACGCGCTAGGTGAGTGGATTTCTTTGGTACTTCTCGGTCGAGTGACGAAGAGCAGGATCTTGAGGATGTCACGACGTTTGTCCATGCCCAAGATCTGTGTCATCCAGGGACGGATCCACTCGAGGTGTTCGGGACTCTGAATAATCCAAACCAGAACCACCTTCCGTGTGGCGCAAGTGCCATTTGAGTAACCAGCGACGAGGTCTCGCACATGCGGGACTTGATGAGTGATTCCCACCCCAGCTGCGAACAGCATTACCGTGCCGTACGACTGGAAGCTCTCGTGACCGTACGGTCCCTCGACGTACGCGGTTGTCAGCATCGGGCCGACTCCGGATGCCTCGGCCTTCTTGTAGAGCGTGTCGGTAAAGCCGGTTCGTCGCCGGATGATGAGCGAGACTGATGTCGTCTTGGCGGCGAAGATGTCTTGTCGCGACATTGGAAGTCCTTTCTCGGTTGCCAGGTCAGCACTCTCCTCACTCCAGGCAAGCGAAAAAGGATGACTCGTCCACATTCCGATGCTCGGTATGTAGAGGTAGATGTGTTGTCCGGGCCTGAACTTCCACATCTTGGCCATGCGGAGAGTGACGCGAATGGCGTCGCCCGGAAGCGCTTCGATCTCGGCCTTGGTGCGACCTTTTCTGCTGAAGTTGTATCGGACGATGAGGTAGACTCTCGCCAGACGCTCGAAAATCCAACAGATCAAAGCTCCGGCCAGGATCAACTGGGCCGCCATGCCGTCCAGATGCATCCAGACAGCGACGACGGCGGTGATTGCCAGTGCAATGTGCACGTGTAGGAAGGTCTCGTAGAAGGCGTGGCGGATGATTGAAGGTGACTGGAGGAGGATGGCAGCGAAGGCGCAGAATCCAATGGTTCCAGAAAGGATGAAGGTGCTCGAGGCCATTGCGGATGCTATGACCTTGTAGGCCTTTTCTGCTCCCATGCTCGCAACCTTTCCACCGAACCAAAATCCAGCGTGCGCAGTGGCCTCCAAGACTACGATACGTCCGATCCATCGGTGAAGCATGTTGAGATTGTCGAAGGAGATGCCGAACAGCCAGACCATAGGGTTGTTGCGGCCCGCAAGAAGGAAGAGAGGCACCATGTTGATGGTTGCGAGGATTCCGGTGCGACTCAGGCCGATGGAGTACTTTTCTTCACTGTGCCAATCGATGTTCCACACAGTGAAGGTTACATTGAGGGCCAGGTATCCCATCAGCCAAAATGATTGCATGCGGCCTGGCAGTGTGCCCATATTGATGGCAGCTGAGATTCGGAATTCGCGATTGTGTCGTCGCCTGAAGAGTGGGGCAACGATAAAGTGGCGCTTGATCTTGGCCCAGGTGTCGTCGGGTATGCTGAAGTAACGTTGCCGGCCGTCACTCGAGGTGCCATGGTTGAGGTTTGCAAGGCGACGAACGTGCTGCAAGAGGTTGAGAGTCCAGCGATAGAGCAGCAGAGTGCCAATGATGCAGGCCCAGGTCCAGCCGATGTACTTGACAATCTTGTCGTTGACGAGGGCGGCGGCCTTTTCGCTCGCGCTCTCATGCGCTCCAGCTTTCGCATGGGGGAAAGCGGCGGCCAGCAGCAGCCATGTGGAAGATTGCATGGTCGAAGAGTGGTGATGAGGTGTTAAGCGAAGGTGGTGGAGGGATCAGATGGGCCGCCACTCATAGAGTGGACAATGCATGTGTCGAGTGAGGCGACGCGTGTTGTGAATGTGGATGGTGCCAGCACCAGATGCTAAGGACGGGGGGAATGTCGGTTTGCGAGTGCGTCTGACAGAGCGGCAGACGGGCAGGCAGAGGTGCCAACGAAGGAGGCGGAGGAGCGGCGGAGGAGCGGCGGAGCGGCGGCGGCGGCGGCGGCGGCGGCGGCGTGGAATGGAATGGAACGGTGGGTGAGAGAAGTGCAAAGAAAGGAGAGGGGGCGTGAGGGAAGAAAAGGAAGCTGGTTTAGTGTACTGTAGCTGTGCAATGGGCAATGGGCAATGGGCAATGCTGGTTGGCGCGCTTCGAGCACAGCACTGAAGCCGAGACATGCTGTTTACTCCAGGAGGAATGCACGCCGCGTGACTGCGAGGGTGAAACGGATTCGGATTCATCGTGCGTTCAAACGTCGTTAACGGTTATTGTTCGCGTGTGCTGATTATTACTGGTACTATGTAGTGCTCGCCTGTGACGCAGCCGTCAGGAACCACGCCGGCCATATGGCCTTGATTGGCCGTGACCCTGCACACTCAATCTACCGCCAGTTTCACCATAACGAATGGAGCAAGCCATCTGTCACACTGAAACATACACATACATCTATATATCTGTACACATACATCTATATATCTGTACACATACATCGAGATACTTGTACACACACATATACATATCTGTACACATACACACACACATACATATATACATGTGTACACACACAAATATAAATCCATATATCCATATAGGCACATCTCGTCTATTCGAGCGTGCAGTGGAAAGCATTGTCCTGCCTCGACGCGGAGAAATATAACCATATACATTCATCACACTAATTGACTCGCCATCTACCGTGTCCCACAGTTGATTCTTGCCGTGGCTGATGCCACCGGAAAGCATTCATCAAAGTGCCTCAGGTCGAGACAAACATGCCAAGACCCACTCCGTAGCTGTAGCTGGCCGCCTGCCCTGCCACATCTTGTACACATCGCATATTGCGACATCTCTGAGCAACACGCAATCCACCACCAATTCCCCCCGAATCCGACCGCAAGCTACCTACTGTGTGGCGCAATCCTTGTTTGCCCCATCCACCGACGCCCTCCAAAACGAGCGAACACAACGTGGGCCGGAGCCTGCGGGCGAACCGACAAAACTCTCCACCCTCCACCACCACGCCATCGCACACACCCATGGCCGACCAAGCTGGAGGCCCCGCAGCGCTCAAGCCAAGCAGCAGTGTCAAGCTTGTGCTGCTTGGAGAGGCGGCAGTAGGCAAGGTGAGTGAAAGCCTTCGACGCGCGGCCGAGACCATCGAGAGAGCCTGCCTGACCCTGACCATGACTGCCTGCGCATAGTCATCTCTCGTCCTGCGCTTCGTCAACGACGACTTCCAACCAAACAAGGAGCCCACCATTGGCGCTGCCTTCCTCACCCAGAAATGCCAGCTGCCCACACGCACCATCAAGTTCGAGATATGGGATACCGCTGGCCAGGAGCGATTCGCAAGTCTGGCACCCATGTATTATCGCAACGCACAATCAGCCCTGGTCGTCTACGACATCACAAAACCCACCAGTCTGACAAAAGCGAAGCACTGGGTGGCTGAGCTTCAGCGCCAAGCCTCGCCCGGCATTGTCATTGCCCTCGTGGGCAACAAACTGGACCTGTGCGAGGACGACAACGCCGAAGCAGACGCACAAGACCGTGGCGACGGCGATAATGAGACAGAAGAAGACTCGGGTACCGTACGTAAGGTCACGACCAAGGAAGCCAAGGCATATGCAGATGAGGAGAACTTGTTGTTCTTCGAGACCAGCGCCAAGACTGGACACAACGTGAGCGAGGTCTTTACAGCTATCGCTAATGCTATTCCGGAGACGAGCTTGAAGGGCCCAAGAGCTGGTGCGGGTGGTGCTACACAAGCTGCGATGAGTGCAGGCCAGAACAACAGCAGTGTTAATCTGAATGCGAGAGGTGAAGCTGGTCCGAAGGAGGGGTGCGCGTGCTGATGTATATGATGATGATGATGATGATGCAGATGCATTCGGCATGGCGTTTTCAGGAGAGCTATAGCTTTGCTTGTGGTCGGAGCTTGTCGTGTCTTTGCAATGGAGCATAGCGAGCTTACTCTCCATCTTATGTGCTGCTCCGCGCCGAAGCACATCCAACCTTGCCATCCGCGAAGTCGGCATCAGAAGTGCAGTAATACACTGCCCTGCCACCACTGTGGGAATAGTGATCTGGGGCGAACTCTCACTCTCAGTCGTATTATTATGCCTGCTTCTAATTCTGGACAAGCTTATCGCTTTGAGCCGGCAACTCATGGAAGGTCTTCGCGTTGTCAGCAGACAGACCATCATACAGATCATTGTCGCTCGTTCGACCGAACACTAGACTACATGATGACAGTCGCTGATGATAGGTGATAGAAACAGCAATGAACTGATCAACCATCATGGCAGCAAAAGTAGCCCATCTTCCGTCTAGTAATCAACGTAACCTGGCACACACAGCTGTGAGAAAGGTTAAGTAGTTGACGGGCGAGGTAAGCGGTATTGGGAGGAATATCACACAATTTTCCAGGTACTTGTCAGGTCACTTCTCTTGTCAGTAAGGGATGTCGTGTGCATAATAACTCGCAGATCTGAATTGGAGGGCTCAGAGACATTGTCGAAGACTCGAAGCGGAGCTACTGTAACTTTACCTGAGTAACAAGGTGAAGTGTCGGGACTCGGGAAGCTTCACAGTAGTATTTGTCACCTCAACCCTCTTGCCAGTACTGTGGCAGATCTCAATTGAATCGCTCAAAAGAACCAATGTTGACACGGAGACATTCCATGTCAGGTCCTATTCATCTGCATGCTCTCTCATCTGCTCATCCTATTGACACTATTGGGGAGTACCACCATACCTTGACCTTCCATTCAGAGCGGAGTTGCATTGGACACAAAAGGGGTTCCAGTGAGATGTTGTTCCGTAGCTTGAATTGCTCACCTATCAACACTAGAACGGCCGTCGTTTCGCAGTACAAGGCCCTTTCCAGAAACAAAGAAAAAATCATGAGTATCACTAGTGATTTGATCTCACTCTCAAGTCTTCGAAAGGTGGAGGAGACCCCGGTCCGGTTGCCTCTTGCCAAGGCTCACCCGATCAGGCAATCCAAGGGCGGAACGGAGCACCGATTTGCCTTTTTGTAGAAAGGCGTGTTGACCTCGAAATATAGAAGGCGCGCTTTTGGCTTGGTTCTCCGACGACTTTTGAGTCTCACCTTCATACCATTCTCGCGGCGAATAGGATTTCCAGAATGGCATCAACGATCCCATGGACGAAAGTCAAGGTCTTGTCATTCGACATCTACGGGACGCTGGTTGACTGGGAGAATGGCATCGCTCAATCTGCCCGAGCAACAGCCCTTGGACCCTACCTTCCAGAAGATCACAAGGAACTTATGCTCAGCATCGAGAGACACGACACGACTGTTCAACGAGAATATCCCACGATGAGGCAATCCGAAGTCATTGCCGAAGGTCTTCGAAGATACGCCAAGGCCCTCAAGGTTGTAGAGAACGGCAACTTGTCCCAAGACCAAGTCGAAAAAGCTGCTACTGAATACGGAAGCAAAATCGGGTCGTATCCAGCTTTCCCCGACACCATCAAAGCCATTCAGTCGCTTGGAAAGAGATACAAGCTCGTACCATTGTCAAATGTGGACATCGCGTCTTTCGGTCAGACTTTGGAGGGGCCGTTGAAAGGATGCAATTTTGACAAGATCTACACTGCTCAGGATATTGGATCTTACAAACCGGATCTTCGCAACTTCCACTACTTGCTTGAGCACATCAAGAGTGACTTTGGTGCGGAGAAAGGCGAGCTTTGCCACGTAGCACAGTCCCTGTTTCATGATCATCAGCCGGCAAAAGAGGTCAAGCTGCAGAGTGTATGGGTGGACCGGGCGGGTGTGATGGGTGGCAACCCAGAAGGTGCGCAGGAGAAATTTGGGTTTCGATTGAGGGTAGAGACGTTGCAGGAATTGGCTGACGTCGTTGATGAAGCATGGAACAATGCATAATGAGATCGGGTACAAGCCAGTCCATGACTTGTGTACTGGCAGATGGATCACCGGACGCTGAGACAGTGGTCACTCAGTGAGTCTTGTACCATGATATTGTCGAAAGGCTTGTGAAGAGTACAAAATGAACAACACTTCACGAATGGTGGTATATCCCTTGCTACGCCTCGCAATCGCCCTGAGACAACAGCCTCCATAATGATGTCCTCGCGCAGCGGTCTACCAGGACCTGCTACGCTTCCAACCTATGCATCAGCTTTCATCTCCTGCTCGACAGTCGCCAAAGCCAAGTCCTGTACCTCCCTCGATGTCCCGCTTGCATCCACAGCCAGAACATCCGATTCTTCTTCTGTAGGTGCCTCGAGGCTCTCGAATTGGCTGCGAACCATGTGGTCCTTCATGTAGTGATTCTGCCTCGCGCGAACTCGATCCATAAGAACTGCCTCGGATGCCTTCAGAAACACGAAGTGGACTCTGATCTCCGGATGGTGATAGGCTGCAATGCGCATAACATCCCTGTACTTGCGCTTCAAAGCACTGCAAGTGACAATCACTCCGTCGGAAGTCTTCAATGCCTTGATGGCTTCTTCTCGTAGTAACACCAGCCAGTCCCATCTATCAGCATCGGTGAGAGGGATTCCGTTAGCCATCTTTTCCACGTTTTCTGGAGTGTGAAACTGAGGGTAATGGTGTCAGTGCATGTTCTTCTCACAGGGTTCGAGACGGGCCAATCCCACTCACCGTGTCGCCTTCCAGATATGGTAACGAGTATGTGGAGTGCAGGAACTCTGCTACCGACGTCTTCCCACAACCAGCCGGCCCTGTTATGACCCAAATATGCTTATGCTGGGAGCTTGGGCTTGAGAGCACGCTGCTGTTGCAGTGGCTCGTCATTTTGGCCAGTTCTGAGGCGGGTTCGGAAGGTGGCGTTGGCGGTAGGAATTGTTGTTGCGGAGGAATGTCAGGGACAAACTCGACCTCTTGCGACATGGTCATAAGGCCTTTTCAAAAACTCCTTGTTTGACGTCCGTTGCCGTGAGATATTCTCCTGCTGGCAGGGTCGGGCAACAACGGCTCTCACTCGACTGAGACGGAAGATTAGGGATGCTTGTCGTGACTTTCGTTTCTCCCAATTAGTGTTTGTGTGTGTGTGTGTGAAGGTGGCAAGCTATGCTTCACGCCCGTACTTTGCTCGTTCGACGAGTTGATTCGTGAAGATTGGTTCGAAACACAGGTACAGATTGATGATCTAAGGACCACCGTATCATATGCGGACGGAAGCAGCGGAAAAGGAAAGGGACTGCAGGTGTTCACCTTATATTTCGGGCAACACCACGCTGCGACTGCCGACCAGGTCTTCAAGGCGCAATCAGGCGGTCACCACTGACCACTGACCACCTGCCTTCTCCAGCTTCTCGTGCAACATCACTTCCCCCCCGACTCCATCGGCGGCAGAGCTTCCAATTTGTGGAAAGCGCGGTCTACAGGTACGAAGTGACGTTAAACGGAGGCTGTCAAAAGCCGATGCAGCCGATCGGCTTAGAATACCGGGCTCTGAAGGGCTTCGAGAAAGGTTGGCGGTGGCTAATGATACACACCTACGCTCTGTTTCGGCCCGGCCACGGTGATGGACAATATCGCGCAATTATTTAGACCACATTCGACGGGTATATCACTTCCTGCGCCCCAACAAAATCCTCCTTGATTGCACGCATGCTCACAAACCTGGAAAGCAGGTTCGCAGAGCCTGCCTTGTCATTCGTTCCTGACGCTCTAGCTCCGCCAAATGGCTGCTGTCCAACTACAGCACCGGTAGACTTGACATTGACGTAGAAGTTGCCAGCCGCGTTCCGAAGCGCGTTCTCCGCGAAATTCAGCACATTGCGATGTTGAGCGAAGACCGCCCCGGTCAGGCCATATTCAGAAGTGGTGTCGATCATCTCGCAGATATCAGCGAAGGCCCTTTGCGCGTCTTTCGTGTCGTCGTAGACGTACACTGTGAGCAATGGGCCAAAGAATTCTGTCTTCATGTTCTTGTGCTGAGCATTCTTCGTTTCATAAATCGTTGGGTGAACAAAAAAGCCTTTGCTGCCGTCATACTTGCCGCCGACGAGTAGCTCAAGCTCAGAGTCCTTGTTGCTCTCTTCTATCGCCTGTGAGAGCTTGTCAAAAGATTGCTGATGAATGACAGGCCCAATGAAGTTGTCGAAGTCTTCTGGTCTACCAATCTTGAGCTTCTCGGTTTCTTGGACAAGTAGTGCCTTGGCTTGGTCCCAGGTGCTCTTTGGGAAGTATGCACGTGAAGTCGCCGAGCACTTCTGACCTTGATACTCAAAAGCACCGCGCACGGTGTTGATGACCGCATTGTGGACATCCGCAGAGTTATGCACCAAATGGAAGTTTTTCCCACCAGTCTCTCCAACAATTCGAGGATAACTCCTGTAGCGGCCTTCCGCAGTTCTTTGGCCTATCTGTCCATACAAGGCACGGAAAACTGCCGTTGAGCCAGTGTAGTGTAGTGCTGAGAACTCCCGATGGGCGAGCACGGTCTCTGTGATCTCAACCGCATCTCCTGGCACAAATTGTATCACATCTTTCGGTAGGCCAGCCTCAATCAAGATCTGGTAGAGAATCCAGTTCGAAGCGACAGCAGCTGGAGACGGTTTCCACACAACCACATTGCCCATCAATGCGGGTGCACAAGGTAAGTTGCCTGCGATGGCTGTGAAGTTGAAGGGTGTGATGGCATAGACGAAGCCTTCAAGTGGCCTGTATTCAACTCTGTTCCAGACACCCGGGCTGTTATGCACTGGCTGATGAGAGTACACGTCTTGCGCATACTGCACATTGAAGCGTAGGAAATCGCAAAGCTCCGCTGCAGAGTCAATCTCGGCTTGCCAAGCATTCTTACCCTGTCCAAGCATGGTTGCAGCCATTATGTCGTATCTGTATTTTCCGGACACAAGATCTGCCGCCTTCAAGAAGATTGCAGCTCGATCTGCGAATGGCATGCTTTCCCACGAACTTTTTGCTGCCAGGGCCGAGTCAATGGCAGTGCTGACGTCTGATGCTGCAGCATTCGACCATGATGCCAATGAGTCCTTGTGCGATGATGGCATAGGCTGTTCGGATATCTTCTGTGTTCGCGACTCTTTCCCTGCTACCACGATTGGAATTTGTAAGGGCGCTTTCGATATGAGTGTTTGCATCGCGGCACTGAGCTTGGATCGATCGACTGATCCTTTCTCATAGTGTTTCTACAAATTGTGAGTCTCGGCTTTGCTGAGCAAAAAAATCGAGACTTACGTTGGGCTCATTGTCGACCGTGGGTATTCTGAAGTTCGCAAGAGTCGCTCTGGCGGCCGTTTGGATGCTTCTGCTGCTTGCTGATGCAGACCGAGCCTTTAGAGACGAAGCAAACTGCTGTCTGCAGCTCTGAACTGTTCTTGTAGCCATTCCCAGCACACCCGTCTGACTGTAGAATGGGAAGTGGGTCGTGCTCAGTTCGTGGAATGCGACTGCTGGACCTTGCATTTAGAGCTCTGCTATGTCCGGCTACTATCGGCATTAGCCCCACACCAATGCACATGATGCCAGGAACCAGCCCATGCGACAATTCGGTCCCCGAAGCCGAGACAGCGCGCTGATGGGTACCGAACGCATCTTTCCCAGACACTTCGTGCCAATGTTCATCGCGACTCTCTAGAAACGGTTCGTTCTACCTCCTGACCAGAGGACAGCTGGGGCTGGATACTCACCGCCTTGGACCAGTCCTTCGTGGTGATTGCCGGACCATGACACGCCTATGGCAGGATGATGGTTTGGGCGTTCTGGAGACTGAGCGCACAAGATATTATCGCATATCCACCAGCATGGCGGTCGGATCTTCCAGTAGGGATTTGACTCGCTCAGCACACCTTGCGCATTCCGCACCATCAACAACTCTATGATCTGCGCTCCAGCTGAGGACCAGCTCTTCTCTCTTCACGAGCGCATGGTTCTCGTCGAACGCTGGAACGAGCTTGCTTCGACCGACTCCAACAATTGCTACCTGTGGCTCTGAGATCACTGGCGCAACGACACCTCCTCCGACCGAACCAATATTGCTAACAGTGAAAGTTGCTCCACTGAGGTCTCCCGGAGCCAGCTTGTTGTCGCGAGCTTTCTGCGACATCTCCTTCATCTTGGCCGCGATTCCTGCAATACTCAAATCTTGCACATTCTTGACAACAGGGACGAGAAGGCCGGAAGGTGTATCGATCGCAATACCGAAGTTGTGAGCGCCTTTATACGTCAACTCTGGCTTTTTCGTATCTTTCACGTTGAGCGCGGCGTTCAGCAGAGGATATTTCATGAGTGCAATACTGACGGCCTTCATTATGAAAGCAAGGTGAGTAATCTTCTGATCAGTGGAGGCACTGAGCCGTTTCCGTAGGTTGGTGACTGCGGACATGTCGGCAGAGGTGCTGTAGAGAAAGTGTGGAATGTTCAGGGACCTCGTCATGGCCTTGAACATCTGCGATTGAACGTTGGTGAGAGGAACTGCGCGGTCTTCGCGTGAGGCTGCGGGACGAGCTGACATGGACGACGTGGTCTGTTGCGATTGTGATTGCGGCTGTCGGCCTCCTTGGGAGACATGACGATGCACATCTTCTTTCATAACTCTGCCGTCTTTGCCAGTACCATTGATAGCATCTATGTTGAGATCGTGCTCTTTGATCAGATGCCTTACAGCAGGCGTTGCCAGCGATCCCTTGTTATCTTTGCTCAATCGTGGAGATTGTTGCGGCTGAGATGATGGTTGCTTGCTTGGCTCAGGCGGTACATGCTCGGCTCCAACACATTCTGCCTCTATCTGCTCCTGTTGATCTGACATTCCCTCCTTTTCTTGATCCCCTGAACTGCGCTCTCTGCTCTGCTCTTTGCTGGCCGATTCGTCTCCCTCACCCTCGGTACCACCCAGCTTCTCCAAGTCTGCTTCACTCAGCTCTCCCTGAATGTCGATGTCGACCAGTGGCTTTCCTGTGATTGCCATGTCGTCCGGCTCGTAGTGAAGCTTCTTGATCACGCCATCGAACGGACTTGTGATCTCGACACTGGCCTTATCCGACTGCACTTCGCATATCTTGTCAAACTGTTCTACGCGAGCACCAGGCTGCACGAACCATTGTATTAGCTGGCATTCTGTTATGCCTTCTCCAATGTCTGCAAGAAGGAAGGGTTTCACGACATCACATCGTGTCGAGGCGTGGAATTTGCGCCAGAAGAGAGCGCGTGAACCATGGTTCGCGCGAAGCTGTTGTATACGTAAAGCTCTGGTATAGGACAGTCTAAGCGTAGACATTTCGCCGACCAACTCCAACGGAAAAGTGAATGAAAGCGAAAGAGGAGTGTTCACAATTACAGTGCGGCATGCGGAGGACTACGGGGTTGTATATGTCGTGCGTCCTGCGTTCCATTCCTCCAGCTTGCTTTTGAGCTCGGCTTGCGCTTAGATGCGGGCTTAGGAAGGAGCATTGCAGTGGCATTCGCGCGTCAGCGGCGTCTACAGCAATGTTGATTTGCACATTGATGGAGTACTCGTTCATCAATGCACCGGTGCATAAATACGTTCATGTACGCCGAGCAATGGTCACTATGCGCATTCAATGCCTCTTGACTCAAGGCCAGCGTAGGGGGTGCAGAACGAAACACGAGAGTTATTTCTTCCACCCTAGCCTGAACAACTTCGGGCTTCCTTTTAAGGTCTGTTCTGCATGCGCTTTGCTCTCTTGAGCATTCACCGAGTGGTCAGGACCCCATTTCGGCCTCCCTACGCCTGCAGTCGTCCTCCGCGCTCGACGATCCATCCAGGAGCGCTTCAGGAACCATATTCTGCAATTTCCTCTGTGCAGCATCTCGAAACAGATCGTCCCATTCTCCACGCTCTGGAGGGCGACCTTGTCCCTCTAGACTGCCGATGTTCTCAACGGTGGTAGGACTAGTTGTGTTAAGGTATGCTGTTCCCATCCCAACGCCGTTGATAATTCCTCGTGTCTCATTAGCGCTTTCCTAGCTAGCCTGGATCTCCTTGGCTTGTCGCATGGCGAGCTCATTCGTTTCTGGTGCCTGCCGATACAGGACAATCTCACTCTGCTTGAAATACCGTCTCGCGTCTTCGTCAATGAGGACCAATGACAAATAGTATCGCGTGCTGTATTTCTTGTTCACGTCTCGGAAAGTGGGCGTCAAGTCAAAGCCGCCCAAGAAGAGACGGATAGGTATTGTCTCGCCACGCGAAGGTGAGCCGTCCATAATCTCAAATCGGACCAGTGTTTCTGACTCGTTGTATTGATTCGGAGGTACTCCGGTCGTTTCCCGCCGTATGATAGAGAGCTCCATGTGCCGTATCTTCAATCGCACCAGCAAAAAGTATATCCGGCCGACGATGACATCTTTCAAGTGGTATTTGCTCTTGCTGTACTCAAACTCAATGTGTAGGCAATCCTCAATACCCACGTCCATCTTGATAACACTGTTGCTCTCCGGCGGCTGGCGATATGAGTACACCCAGATGTCCTTCTCCCGGACCACGTCCGCCATGCGCCTAGAGACTGTCACTCGCAGAAAGTATCTGAGCTTGACATTGATTCCATGATATGACTCGTAGGCCTTCTCAACGTTCTTGAAGGCGAATGGAAGGGTGACAGGGTGTTGCAGCTCGCCTGGCGCCGCCAGTTCGGTCTGTAGGGAGAGGAATTCGTGGTGCGTGCTGCGATCAAAAAACATCTCGATTGTGCCAATGAATTGCACTTTGATGCCCGTGTGCTCCAGCCGCTTGCCATCCTTGGGCCGTATTGTGACTGCGCCCTTGACAGTCTCACCATCCAGATATAGTGGGCATTTCTCGCGCCGGTTCTTGTCGAGCTTCACATCAACTGTCGGTCGGTCATCGGTAGAATCGAGGACTATGTCGATGTCCAACGGCGTGGAGAAGGAGAACAGCGACATGTTGTGATGCGGACAAGAGATTCAAATGTCGCCTGGAGGATGAGTGCTGAACGGCGGGGGGTAAGGTAGCTGCAGCTTGAACTGCCTGGCGCACGTGGAGATGCGCTCATACACGCCGCGCCGCGCCCTGACCATCAATGTCCTCGCCTTACCGATGGCTTTGTCCCGACTTCACCTCACCTTGTCTTCCTTGTTGTCTTCGTATGGCAGAGTGCTGCTCCATTCAAGATAGGATGTATGAACCATGGCGTTGATCAGGACTTGTCGGATGTGGGCGCCGACTTCTCGGCGCACATACTGTGGCTAGCACCTCCCATTCCTTGCTATGCCACAATCAATGGCTTGCAGAGTCTGCTGAACATATTTTTGCATTGAGGTTGGCATCACTGCAGAGTCTGACCACCATACTCTCAAGACTATACGACTATCGAGTCCACGCAGCGAAGTCACCTCTGGCACAAGATCAACGATTTTGAATAAGTCAACGCGATGCTCAGCAGATCTGATTTCCAAGCTCTATTAGACAGGGAAGGACTGCTGATCGTGGATGGCGCTCTTGCCACCGAACTAGAAACGCGTGGTCATGACTTGAATCATCCTCTATGGTCCGCGAAGCTATTGCAGGAAAATCCTGCGAGCATTCAAGATGTGCACTTCGATTACTTCAAAGCTGGTGCAAACATTGCCATTACTGCCTCCTATCAGGCCGGAATAGAAGGACTTACGACTCATCTCGGTGTAGAGGAGCCCGAGGCAAGACTTCTGATCAAGCGCAGCGTAGAAGTTGCTAAAGCCGCGCGCGATGCTCTCATAGAAACTAGGAATGCCAAAGCTTCTGATGGATCTGTGAAGACGCTCCTGGTTGCTGGCAGCGTTGGTCCGTATGGCGCTTTTCTAGCCGATGGTTCTGAGTACCGGGGAGATTACCAAAGGACAGTCGATGAGTTCAAAGACTTTCATCGCTCCAGGATTGCGGTCCTGATTGAAGCTGGAGTCGACTTGCTGGCCTTGGAAACTATGCCAAACCTCAGTGAGACAAAGGCTCTGCTAGAACTTTTGCAGACTGAGTTCCCGCAAGTGATCGCTTGGCTAGCTTGTAGCATGAAGGGCGCAGCTCACCTCAGCGATGGTACACCGTGGCAAAATGTTTTGAACCTTGTAAATGAGCATCAGGCCCGCATAGTCAGCTTTGGAATCAATTGTGTACCGCTACACGAGACCAAAGATGCCTTGGAACACATCAACCGCTTTACCGACCTTCCTCTGATATGTTATCCAAATAGCGGAGAAATCTGGGAGTCTGCCACTCATACCTGGCATGGATCACGACCGGACGCACTGCTTGCCGAGAATTCTGGCAAAAGTGAAGCTGCGTCTCAGCTAGCGTCCGAGTTTGATAGCTGGACAAAAGCTGGCGCAAGGCTGGTCGGAGGCTGCTGTCGTACTGGCCCAGTTTTCATTGCAGCCATTCACGATCATCTCAAGAAGTAAACCCTACTGGGGTCTTCCTTTTTGTGTTAGGGACATCAGCCGTGTACCACATCCACTTAGCTGCAACAGGTCGATCAACAGGTAGCTGACAGCTTGTACCTGCACTAGCTATGGGAGCTGCAAATTGCGTGACGGCAGCCCCGCGAGTCTCGAAAAGCTATATAATGGCGCGATGCAAGTGCCCGATTGCTACGCAAAGGAAGACCACTCGTATGAATCCCGTGGTGAAAGGGCTGAAACGAACCCATTTGAGACCGACAACCCATTTCGACATTTGGAGATTGCTTGACCGCGTGCCTTTGGCAAGATGACCACTTCGAACCAGATTGACCCTTTGACCTCCAATGTCGAGAATTTGAAGCAGAAAAATGAACGGTATGCCGCTGTGTTCACTCAAGGGGATCTTGCATTGCCACCTGCGAAGAAGTACTTGGTTGGTAAGTATAGCACTTGCTATAATGAATACAGGCTGTACGCTAAATAAGAATGCTAGTGACCTGTATGGATGCTAGAATTGATCCTAAGTCTGCTTTCGGAATTGAGCTCGGTGATGCTCATGTCATTCGCAATGCCGGTGGCAACGCGAGGGACGCTCTGCGCTCGATTCTGATCTCTCAGCATCTCCTCGGAACTCGTGAAATCATACTTGTCAAACACGTAAGCAATTCAGGGACACGTTACTCAGTGTATGCTGATCGAACATTAGACCGGCTGCGGCATGCTGACCTTTGGCAATGCTGATGCGTTGAAGATCGTCGCACAGAACGTTGGAGCGGGAGTCTTGGCTTCGACATTTGACTTTCAGCCTTTTCCGGAGCTCGAGAAGGCTGTACAGGAGGATGTTGAGTGGCTGAAAAGTCATAGCGCGTTGATCAAGGACACGCCTATCAGCGGTTGGGTCTATGAAGTTGAGACTGGCAAGACGAAACAGATTGTCTGAGACCTCAGACGACGCCAACATGTCGGCTTCTCGAAAGCCCTACATGGTTGATTGACAAGACTTTCCATGAGCATCTACGAATGTTACCACGACTCTTCCATCTCCCTTTCAGTGGCAGTCTTCGAACAAAATGAGTCCACAGTCATCTTTCTTTGAGTCTTGAGGGCCAGATACTATCTGTCTCATGAGTATTTCAGATGCTCAATATATCTGTCACCAGGCGATCTGCCACATCTCCGGAGTATATTTGCCCGTGTACCGCTGTGTTCAAAAGTCTATTCAATCTGTTTCACCACTGTGTTGCATCCAACGCCCTTTATTCCCTATTTCACGCATCGCAAGACATCATTCCCTGTTTCCTGGAAGCCTTCAGGCTCCAGCTCATTCTCTCGCAAGAACGGATGCGCATTCCTCGCCACCATCACCACCCATCGCCCTTTCCACCCTTGCCGGTGTTCCGGTCGTTCTTTTGTCCAACCTCTTTTTGTTTGTCCATCTTGCCGTTCGCTTCCCTTTGACCGTTATTGTTTCTACTGTCGTCATCACCACCCCAGCCGCTCTTCTCTCCGCCAGTTTTGCTGCCATTCTTGCTGTTGTACTTCTGGTCGTTGTCATTTCCCAGGCCATTCTTCTGTCCACCAGTCTCGCCGTCATTGTCTCCACCAGTCTCGCCATCATGCTTGCCATCATTCATGCCGTCGCTCTTGGGATCGTTCTTGCCGGAGCCGCTCGTCTTGTCATTACCACTCCATCCGATGGTGTTCTTCTCGTAAGCTTTGTTGGGTGTTGTTTTATGTCCCTGTCCTTGCCCTTTTCCGCCCCTGTTTGAAGAATTCGAGCGCTTGGAATCATATTTGCATGGCAAATAGCTTTTACCGCCGCCTTTCATGCTCAGAGTAATTTGAGAGGCATATCTCTTCTGCTCGGAGCCTTTGCCACTTGCCGAATACCAGTTCAAAAGCTCAGCTTGGCAGATGTTAGAGACATTCTTGTATGTGCTCCTAGAGCTGAGTCAATTGAGCTTTTGACAGACGCTTGACTTTTGAAGCTGTCGCACCTGCCGAGATAGTAGGCAGCCGAGACAAGGGTACCGCATTGGTAATCGTTTACTTTGACATCTACTTTGATGTACTTAGCAACGCACTGTTGCAGAGGCTGCAGCGTAGTGTTGGCCATTAGAACAAGCTTGAGGTTCAAGCAGAGCTTCCGCATTACCTGCAGGTCTTCCCTCAGTGGCGATTCAGCATCGCTCTGAGACAGAGGAAACTTGAGATTGTCGCCTTTGCACTGGCTACTCTTGCACTGATGCCATATCTGCAGCTCCAAGAATTCTCCCTCTTCGACCTCACGGGCTGGCTCTGATAAGGGCTGTAAGTTTTGATGTTGGACATGCATTCACAAGTGATGGCTGAAAGCGTCTTGCACTGGTTACCGCCGCGGGCGAGGAGGGGCCGCTCCAAGAGGTAGCTGAAAGGGCTCTGGGCGGGAGCAGCGAGTACTCGCGAAGCGAGAGGAAGCCGTGTGAGTAACATGTAAATGAGAGAAATTGTGGTTCCGAACGAGAGACGAACCACAGATGAGCTGTGTTGTAGTTTCTGCTTTGCGGAGAGAAATGATTGTACTGAGGAGCAGGACCAACGAGGAAGAGAGTGACTCTACTTACACCTGTTTGATCGCTCCCGAGATTCTGCTCGGCCGATAGCATTGGAGATGGAGAACTGCTCACGACCTATCCTGCTCACGAAATGTTGTTATCATGAGCCGTTAAGCATGGAAAACATAGTGTTACTTCGTGCAACGTGGAATGCTTGTTCAGAGATGCTAGGAGTCGCATTGTCTCCGGACCGGTGCAGTGTAGGATATGATGCCAAATCTCTCCACGATATCTCGACGCCTCTGTATGCGTGTCGACTTGCCAAGAAGGCTTGAGTGATTTTGGTCAAGTCTGTCGGTCTTACCATGCTTTGTCCTTTGCGATACATGAGAATTCATTGCAACATATGCGCTCTCGAGCCCCGAGAACGAGACGGCAGAGTCTCGGTCATTCAGAAGCCACTGCGCATGGAATCCAGCGTGGACTAGGACGTGCACGCTCAGATCTCGGACGCTGCGTAGGGCTCATAGTCTCATGTCCAAGAGAAATCCTCGATCCAGTCTTCAACCATCGGGAGACTGCACGGCAATTCGAAGGCCCACCAACAACGTACGAGACGATGTCGAGCGCTGACCAGGAGACGCTATTCGAAGGCATTCCGATCTCAATTTCTTCGAGACTCCGGCGGTGTATGAGACTCTGCATGAGAACAGCCGTCATAGATATTGCATTGGGTTCGATGTATTCATGCTGACCCCTTATGGCACAATGCTGAAGTGCCCCAGACCTTGCTACTACCTGCCGTTGCGATGTTTTCGCTCTTCAGCTCGCTGGCATTGAGAGCGATGCTCATGAATGGCACGTAAGGAAGTGCGGCTCGAGCTTACTCCTTTCGTGGCGGCATGGGCCAAATCTGCCCATCAGCAGCAGGACAAATCTCTGCAAGCTTCGTTCCGGACACTCTGCGGCCGTCAAAGAAATTGTGAGATCACCGTGTGAAAGACATCGCCAAACGCGTCAGAAGGACCAACTCTACTCCCTCGGCAGGCCATGTTACTTTGTTTGCTGGAAGATGCTTAGATCTCCGCTCCGGTCGTCTCTTATGATACTTGAATGTGTCACTGCTGTTTGAGATTCAATTTCGACGAGTAGGCAGCAGGTGAAGTATGCTCACCTACGAACTTCACCGACCAAGTCCAAGGCAGTAGTATCGATGTCGAGGTGAGGTTGCCGGAAGATAAAGACCCAATGTGCTCATATTCGTTCTGTCTTGCCGAATCACACCAGCCACGCCAAGCCGAAGCCATAGTCATGCCACCGCTCGACAACTTCAATCGGAGATTCGACATGATAATGAGGAACCGTACTGAGTTTTACGTAGATAAATCCCTCGACAAGTATCACCTCGCCATCTTGCTTCCACCAATGAGCGCCAACGAGCCCACCCACTGCGACCTCGCAGAAAGATGTGCTCGCATCCGCATGGAGATCACTGCATGTGAAGACGAGCGACTCTCAGCGCAGCAGGCCGAACTAAGCATCAGAGCGGATGCAAGCGCGATCATCGTAACGGTGAAGAGGATCAAGAGCAAGACTCCATGGTCCTACGAGAACTTCAAGTTCTTCCAGCACTTGTACAAAGAGTTTCATGACCACATCTACGAGCCGTTCGTGCAGAACCACAGCAGGCCCTGGGGAGAGGTCGATAGGCTTTGGGAATTCCAAGACTGCCTTGCTGACGTTGAGTCGGCATTGATGTCCATGTACGATGCCCTTGCCGACAGCGAGCAGGCGAACTGGCGATCGGAAGCGCAGACGATGCGCCCTGCTCCGAGGCGACAGCAGACTTATGGCGGCATGTCCAACAACGTGGCAAGAACAGCACTGCAGTATGAGAACAGAGCCAGCGCTTTGCGACCCCCGACCAAAGCCGAGCACGCGGACTCGATACCGATGCCACCAGCAGCTACCACCAACAACCCTAGCAGCGAAGCAGAGAAAGTCAACGTAGCTGTCAAGCCAGCTGTGCACTTGCTGCCTCAGTTCAGCGACGCTACCACAAACGCATCACCAAACACGTCCAAGCTCCGCATAATTCCAGAAAAGGCTACACCAGAGCCGGATCAGAAAGCTACGACTGTAGCTTCTTTCAGCGCTGTGCAGAATCAGATCAATTATCGTCAGAAGGGTGAAGCTATTACGCTCGATCCGGTCGACTACACCACAGAAGACACGGATAGCGCTAGTTCTCCTGTTGCTGGACCTCCACAGCTCGGCTCTGTGATCCGCCGAGGTGGTCGCAGCACACCAAGGATCTTCAACGGCTCGTTCAGTGAGCTGGAACAAGGTATCCATAAGCTGAGGTCCAGTCGCGCAAGCAATCCCAGTGATTCGGTGCTTGAACAAATTAAGATTAAGGACTTTGCTACTCCTCCACAAGGCACGCCAGATACAAGTTCGCCATCGAGCCCTGCGCTTCAAATTCGCCCTCGGGAGCCTCCTTTGCGAATTGAAGGCAGAAACGGCCGTGCTCGACAGTTCTCTGGTTTGCCTACATCAGGCCGTACGGAGCCACAAACAGCCGATCCACGGTCTACAAAGCGTTCTCTTGCAGTTGTGCATCGTGGGGGCTCCAAATCTGCTGGAAGCTCTGCCACAGTGTCACGAGAGTCTAGCCGGCGGCCATCGTCAAGGAATCGCGAGCACACATTATGAGTACCGGTACGGCATCCTCATGATTTGCAAAGCACCTTGGCTTTAATGACCACATTCGAAATCTCTGTGTTGTCGCCATTCTCATCGCCCCGTTTCCACACAGCAGGAAAGGTCGCACATCGGATCGTGGCTGCTACTGGGTCTTCTCCTTCGAGCGAGCTGTCTTCCATAGCATCAGAGGAATATGCAGTACCAGGCAGCGGAAGGATGAACTCATACTGAGCGCGCTGGACGCGGAACAGGTGCGCCAGAGAAATGGTCCGTTTAATGATAGCATTCAATGAAGTAGCCTTTGCTTTTGCCTCCTCCGCCTCCGTCAAGGTGTTCAAAGTGATGCATATCATCTCGCTCATGCTCTGTGATGCAGACTCGACGGAAGCCTTGATCTTCGTGCTCTGCTTGATGGCATCCAGCGTCACCGCTCGCCACTTGTTCAAAGCTGCAGGACTCAGGATAGACGGCAGCGTTTCCGCAGCTCCCTTGACATGGTGTCGCCACGCTTCGTCAACCGGCATCCCGAAAAGCAAGGGCTCCTCAAAGATCTCCATAAGATAGTGGGCCGTCACTGCCTGCAAAGCAGAAAGTTTCATGGCTGGGTCGAAGTTTTCAAAGATGCGCTTTAGATGCGCCAAGTGCTTGGTCTCAGCAACGGCTTCTAATCGAGCACACATTTCTTCGGGAGATTTGTCAAGCTTGACTCGGCGGAAGTTGTTCACCACCCAGTTCTGGAGCTCATGATAGAGGTGCTGCATCTCTTGAGCAAAGGTGGAATCTGCGGTCTGTGACTGCTGACTGGTCGCCGCAGCAATGCTCTTTTTCAACTCATACAGTTGACGCTGAATGCTCTTGAGCTCTCCCGAAGCTCTCTCCTTCTCCCTAACGAGGTCTTTGCTCCTCCTGTCCACCTCCTTTCGCCACTGACCATCTTTCTCTGAAAGCCGCGCCTGTAGATCTTCTGTCTCCTCCTCCAATGCTGTGCATTTGTCTTCAAAAGCTTGCCTCAGTTCTGCTTCCTTGTCCAAGCGATGCTTCAGTCTCGCTATTTCTGCCTCGTGTTGCTCCCTCATCTTGATCGATTCAACATCCTGTCCCCTTGCAGGACTCCTGTCGAAACGTCTCTTCGACGCATCCGGAGATTTTGAAGCTGGTGATCTGGGACGTGGGGAGACCGGCAACCTAGATGCGCTGTTCTGTCGTTCGAATGCGGCACGCAGGTTGGCTATCTTGGAGCTGGCACGCCTCAGACCATCCGAAGGCGTGGGACTGACAGGCTCAATGCTATCGGGTGCTTTGACCGCTGGACTTCGACTGCGGCTCACATCAATGGGCATCGGCATGTCAGCCTGGACTTCGCTCGGTTCTCCCTCTGTTCGTTTCTCCGGCTCCTCTTTGCCATTCCCCGGCGAGAGCATCTTTCTCTGCTCTCCATTCTGCTTTTCCACGTCGTTAGACTGAGTGTTTTCTATGCCTGAAATCTCTCCCTGAGTTTCACAATCCGTCCCTTGCGCCATCTCTCCATATGCCTGCAATTCGACAGCGAGCCGAATGTTGTGTAACCACCTTATCGATATGCTTTGGCTCGAGCATTAATGGCAAGGTTCAAGGCCCGAACGAAGTGGGCCTCAATTCAATATGCAACCAATACTGGGATGCAGGACGGCGTAGTACGACAACGACGGTGAGACTGTTTCAGGGCTCCACTGCGACCGTCAGATATCACGATATCGCTATTGCTTTAATTTGCATTGTGGCAGTCTTGGTGCAGAGATGACAAGCCATCTGGCTGCACGGGGTAGAACTGGTAGGTGTAGGAGTCACACACCGATTTCATCAGTAACAGACTCCGGAGTGCGACGCGGATGCATCGTTCTTCCTGCCGGTCTGGTCTGGTCTCTGGTGGACTTTCTACGGAGCCGACGAACTTAAGTCCACTTTGGGTTTCCAGGTCGACCGTGAAGGGCCCTAGATCCAGCACCGCATGAAATGATCTCAAGCTCATCCCTGTGCAGCTCAAGCTATCCGACTCGTTTGCGTGGCAGCAGAAGACGGCTGCCCAGCGGTCATGCTGTCTCTCGCAGCCTGAACCAGAACAGGAATCGAACCATTTGGCCGACCGTTTTGGGTTGCGACGTGCCGTTACCAAGCTCCTGCAATGCAGATTGTAAAATAGGAGGCTGAAATGCGGGCAACTACCAAGGTCTGAAGACATATCGAAACTTTGCAACAATAGCACCACACTGGAAGACGAGACCGCACAGTCCTCTGCGACGCCCTCCAGCTTCACGATTATAGGCATGTTGGGCTGATCAGCCAGGGTTGAAGCCTAAGACAGTCCCTATAGCGCTCTTTGGCAGCAGGTCTAGCTTCTGTCTGCAGTGTCATGAACGACTGCAGAGCTTTGCGAAAGCCGCGGTCTTGATCACAACACCACATGATCAACGATATAGCGCCACGAACCATCTGGACTGGAGGCATGACACGAAATGCTTATATCATGGAGACGGCGAAGATGAATGGGTCTGGCACAGTGGAGGCTATGGAAACATCGACAAGTTTCTCCAATCTGTCCCTTGAAGATCCCGACCTCACAATACCTTCACCTCCAGAAGATCGCTTGATTGTCGGCGTCGATTTCGGTACAACATACTCAGGTGTCGCGGCCGTGTATAGTGCAACACCAGATGATATAGACATCATCAAAACCTGGCCTGGTGGAAATGGCATCACTTCTGACAAAGTCCCAACTGAGATCGCATACGATATAGACGGGAAGAATGTCATTGACAGTCAGCCCAAAGCGGAGTTGAATGGAAATGGCAATGGAAATGGAGCATCACCTAGAAACATACGCTGGGGATTCCAGTTCCGCCCGGAGGAGTCTCGACTTCGCTGCATCAAACTCTTCCTCGATCGAAACCAAAAGCTACCACACTTCGTTTCGCCGCTCGAAACAGCTGCTCAGCTCAGAAACAGCGAACGCACCGTAATGGACGCGGTCACCGACTACTTAACCAAGATATACGAGCATACGATGGAAACGATGACGAGAAGATATGGAGAGGGATTTATCAAGAGCACGAAGGTGGACTTTGTGCTTACCGTGCCAGCCGTTTGGTCTGACGCTGCAAAGAACGCCACGTTGCAAGCAGCAGAAAGAGCAGGCATGGGAAGCAGACATGAGCTGAAGCTCATCAGTGAGCCAGAAGCTGCGGCAGTGTACACGCTCAGGACGATACAACCTAGCGGTCTGAGGGTTGGGGACAACTATGTCGTGTGTGACGCTGGTGGCGGTACAGTGGATTTAATTGCATACAAGGTGACCGAGATAAACCCACTGAGGGTGGAGGAGAGCGCAGTTGGTACAGGAGGTCTTTGTGGGTCAGCATTCTTGAACTATCGCTTCGAAGATCATGTAAAGTCGAGGATCGGGGCGGAGAGATACACTCATATGCGCGAGAAGAAACCCAAGACGTGGATGATGGGACTGAAATACTTTGAAGAGTTCGTCAAACGCAACTTCAATGAAGAAGAGCACAATGAGGTCAACGTGCCATTTCCTGGCCTACCAGACGACGAGGAAGCGGGCCTGGATAGTGGTTTTCTGATCATGAGCTCAGAGCAGGTCAAGCACATATTCGAGCCGATCATTGACGAGGTGGTCGCCTTAGTGGAAGGCCAGGTCAATGCCATCAAAGATAAGTGCGGAAATGTGTCGGGAATCATCCTCGTTGGTGGCTTTGGACAGTCGAACTATCTGTATGCACGCCTAAAGCAACACTTCAATGCGCCCCCTCCGCCGGTCTATACCGAGCGTCCTACGCACGCGGCAGCGCAAGCGCCCCAGCATGCAGTAGAAGTACTGCAGCCTTTGCACGCCTGGACAGCGGTAGTGAGAGGAGCTTGCGTGCGAGGACTGGAGGGAAGCCTGGTGGAAAAGAGACGAAGCAGGTGGCATTATGGCACGAGTTACGCGACCGTCTTCGATGAAAGCAAACATCCAATGTCAGATCGATATTGGAGTCCTCTCTGGGAACGGTGGATGGTGTCTGATCGGATGCAATGGCATATAGCAAAGGTAAGGATGGCGGAGGTTGATCGCGTCTTGCATTTCTCAATACTGACAACTCTCGCTAGGGCACACCGACATCCGCCGACCAGCCCATTTCCTTTCACTACACCCGCAACTTCCGGCCTGGTCAATCATTAGTGGTGGAGGACGACCTCATTGCGTGTGAGGACGATGAAGCACCGGATGCTTGTGGCGGCATGCAGTCTCTGATTAATGTTTGCACATTGACCACGGACCTTAATGCAGTACCCAAAGGCCTCTTTACGCGATTGACCACGACCAAGGGCGTAGAGTTTGACAATCTGGATTTTGAGCTTCACATGAAGATTGAAAGTGCAAGTCTTGTATTTGAACTAAGGGTTGATGGCGTCAAGTATGGAGCCGTGCAGGCCGAATTCCATTGAACCAATGCTTTGGTTGTGATACATGTACCTATCGTTGCGATGCCCACTGCATCAAATGCGTTCGATGATGGCAGAATCCATGGGACGATTCGAAAATTTGCGTGTATATACTTTCACGGCCTAAGCACATGGCTATCATGGTTCGAAGCCTCATTCGGGACCCGTGCAAGTGATTGATGGGGCTTGAGCATGTGACAAACTGCTTTACGCGTGTGATCTCGTGAAGAAAGCGCGAAGCGCGTCAAACCTTATTTGCATGATCCCTGTTCATTACATGTAGGCTGGTGTCTCAGGTTTCTCGCCACGACCAGCAACAGACGCTCTTGTAACTCGTTTGTCCGCTGCATCGTTGATACACGTCCCTTCACCGCAGAAAAGATGAGCGGACGGAGAGCAGGCAACCGCATTCGCGGTCCACAGTCTGCCCTTACAGACTTCCTTGCAGTATGTCGTACAGCAGGACGTGATTCATGTGTGCTTGAGTGATGCTGATCGATTTGCTTGCCAGGCAAACAACATCTCGGCCGCCCAGATCCGCGACGACTACGAGCGACGACGCCGGGAGCAAGCTCAATCAGAGTCGGGTGCAGATGCTGCTCGCGCCCAGAGTACCGCAGGAGCAGACGAAGAGGTTGAGGCAGCCATAGCAGCGGACATTGCAGAAGAAGCGGAGAAGACCGAGAGAAGCAAGCACCGGAAGCGCAAGCGAGTCGCAGAGGAAGCAAAAGAGAAAGCCAAGAGGGCAAAGGCTTCTTCGTCCAAGAAGGCCGGCCAGAAGAAGAAACGAGACGACTCCGACTCCGATGACGACGATGACGATGACGACGATGACTTTGACGGACACTTCATTCGCGATCAGTACAAGAAGGCGCGCCCGGCACCAGGACAATTCGAGCACTGCGATGTATGCAACAAGCGCTTTACCGTCACTCCGTACAGCAAAGAAGGTCCGGATGGAGGTCTCTTGTGCACACCATGCGGCAAGCAGATGGCCAATGATTTGAAAAGGGAGGAGAAGGCATCGCAGCCAAAGCCAGCAGGACGGAAGCGCCGCAAGATTGAAAGCGATCGACTCGATGGTCGTGCTGTGGGCGGTGCAAAGACGTTGCAGCAGCTCTGCCTGGCCACCATCGCTCAGCACCACGATGACATCGAGTCACTGCGCGGCATGCCTCAATTCTTGCTTGAGCGGCTGAGCATGGTCTTCTCCAAGAAGCGAGTCTTGAAGCCCAAGACACTGCCATTGTTCCTCAACCCTGAGCACGATGCAGTAGTCCTCCACGACGCGGCATATTTGGAGGAAGATGACTATCACCACGTCTTTGCCCTGTCTCCAAAGATTGAGAAGCTGGTTTTGGGCAACGCGTGCCAATTGAAGGATAAGGCTATTGATTACATGCTCGAACAATGCCCAAACATCAAGTGGCTCCAGCTTTACGCCGCGAATCTGGTGTCAGATAGCATGTGGCTCCGACTCTTCCGCGAAGCTGGACACAATCTCGAGGCTGTGAAGCTGACATCACTGGATTCTGCCTTCGACGATTTGGCTGTGCGCGACATGGTTTCATACTCTCCGAATCTTCAACGCATCAAGCTCAAAGATTGTCGCCGGATTGGTCCCGAGAGCATTCAAGCAATTTCAGCACTCCAGCGTCTTGAGCACCTTTCTCTCAAACAAAGCAGAGAAGTGCCTGTTGAAGTCTTGGTCGATCTCCTTCAGAAGCGCGGCTCGACACTGCGAACCTTGTCGCTGGAAAAGTTCTTCGATGCCGACGACTCTGTCCTTCAGGCCTTGCACAGCCATTGCCTCCAACTTTCGAAACTCAGATTCACGGAGAACGACACAGCTACTGATGCAGGCTTCGTCGCCCTCTTCACGAACTGGCAGAATTCGCCGCTCGCCTTCGTCGATCTTCACTCAAATCGAGACGTGGACAATAACAATCCCGACGGGCCACAGGAAGCTATCGGCCTTGCCTCCGAAGGCTTCAAAGCTTTGATGGCTCATTCAGGAGACAAGATCAAGCATCTCGACATCTCTTCGTGCCGACATATTCAGCTCTCAGCATTCATGGATGTCTTCAATGGTGGTCAGACTTATCCTGATCTCGGGGAGATCAATATCAGCTTCTGCAACAAGGTCGACAATAGCGTCATCGCGGGTATCTTCAAGAGTTGTCCTAAGCTGAAGAAGCTCGATGCTTTTGGCTGCTTCGATGTGATGGACATTGTTGTTCCTCGCAACGTCACCTTGGTTGGTGTACCGCGAGCTCAAGATGCGATTGAGCAGTTTGGTGTTGGCATCGATGTCGAGGAGGCCATTTCTAGAATGGTGGATATGGGTGCTTAGGACTTATTGATCGCAATCGCGCCGTCACTATAGACGAGCACATTTCATATCACCGGCGTTCGTTTTGGGATCATCATGAGAGCTGCGGAATACAGTACGCTGGCTGCGAATCTGCGATGCATGTATGACTTAATGATAGAATGCACCATGAAGACCAACATAGGGTATGTCAACATGCTAGCCACTGTCCTTGATACCCTCTCCAAAGCTACCGGCTCAACTGTTCCCATTTCAAAATGTTGACTTCGTCCACAATAGCGCTCTACAAGTGAAGAAAGTAGGAAGGTACCTTTGAGGCGCGTATAGTGAGTGCAATGCACTAGCTTGGAGAGATCAGTGCAGCTGAGAGTGATGGCGTTTGCGCTTCAGTCCTTCATCAAGAGCGCAGCCCAGTATCGACAAAGGAGTTTGGATAGATGATTGAAGGGGGGCAGTGAGAACTGAGAGCAGTGAATTCCGATCTTGATTAATCACTGGCACCGTATGGAAGTGAAGACAGTGTTGCACTGGCAGGACGTATTCATAACTGTGCCTTGCAAATTTCGCTACAGACATCTCTGCTAAAGCTGTTCGTGTGGGGTTGTCGTGCAACAAAGCGAAAACAATTAGGAACGCTCAATATCCTTGATCATACTCGGCCACCGTAGCTGCCAAAAATTGAGCTGGGAGACCACAATCTACTCGTTGGCAGGAAAAAGAGACCTCGGACCACTGCTGTTCCTCGTCTGCCTGCCATAAGCGCTCCTCTGGTTCTGGGAGCCGTGTGGAACTGCCGGTCCAGACTTCACGTCTTCATAGCTAGGAGGTTGAGTGTCAGGGGCGGTGTCCATGGTCTGGATAGTAGATGGAGAACCCTTGCGCCCATTGCTCGCTGGCTTTCGAGACTTCTACTCATCGGCTTCCAGCGGTGCCTCCTCATCATACTCTTCCTCGCCCTCGGAGACTGAAGCCTCCTGGTATTGCTGGTATTCAGAGACCAAGTCGTTCATGTTCGATTCTGCCTCGGTGAACTCCATTTCGTCCATACCCTCACCAGTGTACCAGTGCAAGAAAGCCTTGCGACGGAACATGGCAGTGAATTGGTCACCGACACGCTTGAACAGCTCCTGGATGGAGGTGCTGTTACCGACGAAGGTGGAGGACATCTTGAGACCGCGTGGTGGGATAGAGCAGAGGGCGGTCTGAACGTTGTTTGGGATCCACTCAACGAAGTAGGCAGTGTTCTTGTTCTGCACGTTCCTGATCTGATCCTCGACCTCCTTCATCGAGACCTTGCCACGGTAAATAGCCGAGCAGGTGAGGTAGCGGCCGTTGCGGAAGTCGCTGGCAGCCATCATGTTCTTCGGGTCGAAGATTTGCTGGGTGAGCTCTGGCACGGTAACGGCGCGGAAGGAGTAGGCGCCACGGCTGGTGAGTGGTGCGAAACCCACCATGAAGAAGTGCAGACGTGGGAATGGCACCATGTTGACGGCGAGCTTGCGGAGATCGCTGTTGAGCTGACCTGGGAAACGCAGGCAAGTGGTCACGCCAGACATGACGGCGGAGACGAGGTGATTGAGGTCACCGTAGCTTGGGTTGTTGAGCTTCAGGGTGCGCATGCAAATGTCGTAGAGAGCCTCGTTGTCGATGCAGAAGGTCTCGTCAGAGTTCTCAACCAGCTGGTGGACGGAGAGGGTGGCGTTGTATGGCTCGACAACAGTGTCGGAGACCTTTGGCGATGGCATGACGGAGAAGGTGGCCATCATCCTGTCTGGGAACTCCTCACGGATCTTGGAGATCAAGAGCGTACCCATACCAGCACCGGTACCACCACCGAGGGAGTGGGTGATCTGGAAACCTTGAAGGCAGTCGCATCCCTCAGCCTCGCGGCGGACGACATCGAGGACCTGGTCAACAAGCTCGGCACCCTCAGTGTAGTGGCCCTTTGCCCAGTTGTTACCAGCACCAGACTGGCCGAAGACGAAGTTGTCTGGGCGGAAGAGCTGACCGAATGGACCAGCGCGGACAGCATCCATGGTGCCTGGCTCGAGATCGACGAGGACGGCACGTGGGACATACTTGTTGCCAGAGGCCTGCATGGTCGCGTTAGCTGTGGAGTCTTGGCACTTGGCGGAAGTTTGGGGCATACCTCGTTGAAGTAGACGTTCATGCGCTCGAGCTGGAGATCAGACGTGCCGTTGTACCTGCGTTGTGGTCAGTCGTGCTCATGTGCTGTGCTGCTCTTGATGTGTGGACCTACACGCCAGCGCCGTCGAGGCCATGTTCGCCGGAGATGGTCTGCCAGAATGCAGCACCTATTTGGTTGCCCTGTTGCCGCGGTCAATGCCTGGTCTGTAGGCAGCGCAGCAGGAGACGCGGCAGATACATACACACTGGCCGGTTTGGAGATGAACCTGTATCACACTGCGGTCAGCTCACTGTCGCCTCACTGCTGTCGTCGACGCCGCCACCGCCGTCGACGCGTGCCTCGCGTGGTGGTGGGATCAGGGGCGGTGTGGGCTTGGGGACTTACGATCTCGCGCATTCCGGGAATTTTGGCGGTATTGAGGGGGTGTTGGTTTGGGTGAGGGTATAAGTGTCTACACTGAGAACTGACTCGGGGTCCGTTGGCGCGGTGGCTATGCGTGCGGTGTGGTGGTGCGGGAGAGTGCGAGTGTTTGGGTGCCTTGGGAGCTGGTCAAGCAGCGAGGAAAGTGCAGTGGCCCATTTGTTTACCGGTGTGGGGCGCGAACTTTAATCCAGTGAGTCCTGAGGCACTCACGCAGCAGGGTCTTTCCCGACACTGTTACTGTCATCAACATGTAGGCAAGAGCGTGTCGACACCATCGATATGGCATCGCTCAGGCTGGCATCGGGAGTGACAGCATTGGGCACGGCGGTCCCTCGTGGGAGCCTTCAATACCACGCGCGACACCTGCAATTGCTGAGGAGAACTCCTCTGCTGGCCCCATCATCTCGATATGCATCGACCGAACGACCTGCACCGCCCAAACCACGCGTGCTGGAGAAGCCAGACAAGTTCCGACCGCCATCGCATCCCTCCAGAATACGCCAGAAGACCAGATACTCCTACGGCCCCGAGCTCACTCAGGCGCAAAAGACCAAGCGATATCCACACATGATGCCGCCTGAAGGTACTTTTATGCACTGGTTCCTCACTAACAAGACGATTCATTTATGGATATCGCTTGTATGCAATTCCATATTTCTGCTAAGTGCTTTCATGCTAATGTGCGCCTTCAGTCTATCCTGTTATCCCTTGTCGTAGGAATATGGCTGTCCGACTTCTTACACAACACTCCCTATAAAGACATGCTGCCTCCGAACAGCATGTTCTTTGCCCACCCTTTCTCGTTCATCGGAAGATGGATTGAAGTCTACGATCTTCACGTGGCCTACGTCAGTGCCCAGACTGCAGAGAAGCGGAAGCAAAAGGTCGATGATGTTAAGAAGCGTTCTGCCTATAGAAAAGCGCATGGGCTGGACCAAGAGGAAGGCATATTTGGTGATTGGACGGCGAAGTCGGATCAAGACTCTAAAGGTCCAGCGTTGGTGGGCAGCTCACAGGCGGAATCGTCGATCGCTAAGGAGACTACAATCGAGAGCGTTGCGAGTAATCCCAAGGAAACTGCAGAGACTTACATTGACTTCCATGGCAAGGAGCAGCCAGTCCAGAAGAAGTGGTTCGGCATCTTCTGAACAGCAAGAAAGCGTAACGGTATAACAATTTCCAAGCGGATGCTTGCATTACACCGCTGCCGCCCTCTTGTCGATGTATCATGGCCAATAAGTTTGCCGCAAGACTGGTTCAGGCGGCGTCAGCTCTCACTATTGCTGAGCCCAATGCGTCGTTTTTGTGTCAGAGCAGTAAAGACACCTTGACAAGGAACTGCATAGCCTGTTGTCGATACTGTGGCAGAGCCACAGTTCTTATCATCGATCCAGGGCGAGGAAGGAGCAATCGATCAACGCATGCTTGATGATAACTAGTTCACAGTGCCAGCCGTGAAGTGAATCAATTTCGGCACTGCGCTAGGCTGATTGTGTGTTCATTATTGTACTGCACATCAAGAGGCTGGTCTCGGAAGTTCGGGCAGACAACGCCCAGATGTTTTTCCGAACCAAGCTGCACCAGCAGCAGACTCCCCCCATCAACTGCTGTTGTACTCTATCATCGCCACCACACATGTTTCCTTCGAAAAACGGTTGCACACACATTGGAAGTCTCACAAGACTGGTGACCAGGGTCCACGTGCACGTTCGATCGCATTCAGATCGCCTTCGAGCGACCCGAGATCTAAATTTCGAAGCTGGACCCATTTACCACTCTCTATGCTCTGAACAATTCTTGTCTGGCCGGAGCTGGAAGATATAAACCATGGAACTGGAGTCCCTACTGCCAGAGCTGCTCCACCGGGTATGTACATTCACGCCAGACTTAAACGACATTCGCGCTCGCCGGCTGACATCACGCAAACTTTGTGACATTGCCGACGAACATCTCCTTGAAGAGGGGTATACATTTTTCAAGACCAAAAGTTTGAAGAAGGCTGACGCCATTGCAGAGAGCCGTCATTCCATACGAAAGGGCATCAGGGCGTTGATCTTGCAAGCTGATGCCCTTGAGTGCGAAGCTTTCGAGACATGGGACTCGAAACGCAGGCAACGAGCTGAAGCCTTCCGATATCAGCTGGCCCTGAGCCACATGAGCGGAACCATATCATCGGCGTTGTTGGAGGTCAGAGAGCGTTGCTTACGGCCTTCACAGCAAGTTCTGATGAGTCTGCCTCACGAAGCACCATATTCTGCAGCGCAGCGCAGAGAGCTCGAGACCTCCTACAGAAATTTTGAGGACGCCGTACCTCTACAGAGAGAGCCACTATCCGCACGACGCTAGCTGCTCTCTTTCGAAGCTCCCCGAATTTGTCGACAGTCCAGGTGAATGCAGGATCCAGTCCACGCATGAGTAAAGCTTTTATGCATAAACCTTTTCAAGATACGCTCGTGATCCCGAGTGAGAATCGAAGACTGGCGGAACACGTCCTCATTGAGACGCTCTCTGCTGCTCGTGACGCTTCGAAGGCGGTCCGGCGACATGATGTCAGCGCAGTAGAGCACACATTCTTGAGTAAACTTCTTCATGGACCAGATGAGTTACGAAATTGCTTGCAGGTATTCAAAAACCTTTCGATCGATTATGGGATTCTAGCGAAGTGGCTTGAGCACTTCGAACACGTCAGACAGCTTCATCTTTTACATCCAGGACCGATCACACCGCAATGGAGCGCGGGCTTTGTAGAGAGCGCCAAGAGTTGCTTCTTCCCAAGGCTAACGTGCCTGTGGTTGGGGAACCTCTTATGTGGCACTGATGGCTTGAAGTCCTTGCTTCTCCGTCACGAGACAACACTAAAATCTCCGAAGCTCTCTTCAGTGCATCTAGTGGGGCGCAGCAGTTGGCCTGAATGCTTCGAGACCTTCGCTGGAAAGCTGCCTCACCAAGAAGTCAAGCTCATGGGAGCGTTCACTAGCGACAGTGGGATGGATGGCACATGCTATCAGTACACTTTCGACTCCTGGAAAGGCTCTTCCGATGCTGCAAAGCTCATGCGGCAATAAATATTGGAGGACGGTCCGGAAGGCGTCCCAGTCCAACCTCAGGCCGTTTCAGAAGATGATGCCGCAAATACAGACATATTTGACAATAGCAGCTCTGATGATGAGGAGGAAATCGAACGGGACGAGATAGGCGACGAAGAAGACGACGGTAGCAAGGTCAATGACTCACAAGGTCACATTTTGTGAGATGCCGCGCAACATGAGCTTATTGTTTGAAGCATTGAGATCTTGCAGTCCAATCAGGCTTACCGGACCACGGCCGGGGCAGCTCAGATCGACAAATGCGCGAATATCATAACTGAACGTGCAGCAGCACACGACTTGCCCAATCGCCCTTTCTTAGAGTTCATGTTGGGCTGAGTTTGATCCTTCGAGTAATGTGGCGATCAAAGCATTTCCCAACAGCATCCTAAGTGGACGTCAGCGCTTCGAACGATCGAACGTAGACCTCAAACATGAGGTATTTGAGTGTCATATGACAACCAAGGTCGACATCAGTTGTTCGTCTTTCGAACACAATTCCTTCAGACAGGTCTTATACCTTCTGCTGAAGCATTACGTCTTTAGCCCTTCAAAACCGCTGAAGCATTGCGTCTTTAGCCCGTACAAGCATCACGCCTTGTCCCTCCAGAGCATACTGGATCAACAAACCCCTTTGTGGGCATCAGTGCTTGAGTCCTTTTTGAGGTCGAAGCCCTGGAGTCCATTGTGAGGAACAACAACGAGGGACAAACCCATTCGGTCTCAGACACGCCAAAGCGATCTTCGCCGGGAGCAGTATCAGAGCCACTGCTTGGAGGAGATGCAGACTCGTGCTTGGGATCCTTTTCTGCAGTGCCTGTTGGGTCCTCATCGATGGGCTGCTGCTCCTTGGCAACCTTTTTGCCAACGAGAACTTTGCTGACTTGCTTGACGACGCTTTCAGTGGTGAAGTGTTTTTCTGCTTCACGAGCGCGAGCAGCATAGAAGTCGTAAGCTTCGAAAGTGATGCTGCTGTCGAGGTAAATGGTGTTGTGGCCTTGACGCGGTGTGTCAGTAGATGGCTTTGCGAAACTGCGTGGAAGCTATACCATGGGTCTTCGGCGGCGCCGTGTCCTTGATGATGGTCTCTCGACGAGTTCCAAGGTTGTCGGCCTCAGCGCTCATTCTTGGATCAGCGACGGCCAAGTTACCGGCCGGCACAATTCCAGCCATGGCAACAGCGTCCTCCCTGGCTGAATTGACGACAGTTCGCAATGTACAGCCTGGTCAAGGAAAAGTCGACGTGGAAGATCCGAGCTAAGCAGTGATGCAGCTCTCTGCCTTGCCTACCTACCTACCTACCATTACTTACCTGCTAGTATATAAGAAGCAGCTCGGTAGATCCGGACACGGCTAGGGTGCTAATCTCACAGAAGCACCCCTCACAATGGTGTCGGCGTAGAAGTTCCGCGCAAATACGAGACTGGCCACATGCTTTGTGCATGCTGGCCATAGGGTGCCTTTCTGAGATAACATGCAACGCCAGATCATTGGGCGCTGGGGACGATGGTTTGTCGCGTGCAACTGCAGGGAGGGCGGAACCATGTTCACAACTCGCTTCTAGCGTGGCAGACCCATACTCGCATAGCATGATCGAAATGTCATAGGAATGCTGTTCACCAATCGCAGAGCTGGCTCTTCTGAACCCGGCTACCGCCCTCACAACTCCGCCGGCACGGTCTGCCGTTTCGCGGTCGTCTTTGATAAAGAGACATATTTGGCCGCGGAGTGATGTCCAGTCTGGGTTGTCTGAACAGTGTTGGCGTTCGATAGTCGACACAACACAGCCATTGTATTGTACGATGAGGCAGTGGCTCTCGTCGTTTCCAATCAATGAATGGCGAAAGCAATGAGAAGCAGGTGATGGCTGATGGCCAAGCCTTTGCCAAGCTACAACAAGCTATCAGAGAGTATCAAAGCTAGAACAAGAGCTGGAAAAAGCGATGGAGACAATTGGGAAAGACAATGAGGCAGAAGAAGGCATATAAGACATGTGGTATGCCGACTCGCCAGCAGAAGCTCCCAATCAAGTCCTTCCTCACCATCTTGGCATTGCATGTGCGACCACGGAAACTTAGTTTGGTCGTACGTCAGTTCCAGCCCACTGCTCTCACATCAAATGCTCCTCCACCGAAGCCTTCACTACTGCCTGACTTGATCACCAGGCAACGATTGCTTCAGCTGCAAGTGATTGGCTTGACGCATGTGAACATCGCAGATAGCGGAGCTTCGCCTATCATGTCAACAACTCAAGAAGACCAGATGCTGTCATCAACAGAGAACAGCGACGAAGAAACCACCACGCCAATTAACCAGACAGCAAACACCGCGCACCCCCTTTCCCCACCTGATTCACAACATCGCGAAACGCGCAGTAGCACCAACATGCCGACCTCCGCTTCCGGCTCCTCAATCGCGAACTCGAACGGCAAGCGACCACTGCAAACAATCTCCAACGGAGCAGACGACATGGAAGGTACATGGAATCACGGGCAAGCGCAATTTCAAGAAGAAAGAATGGAGACTGATAGCCACAATAGAACTTCAAGCTATGGCGAACGGCAAAGCTAGGGCTGACCAAATGGTCAAGACACACCCTAGCGGTTACCAGTTCAGTCGAGTCGAGGACGAGCCTGGTTACGCCTGGCTTAACAAGAAGGCACAGGACGAGTACCAGCGGGCTTGGGATCAGCTGTCGCATAAGGACGTAATGGTCAAGAGTGAGTTGCCGAAGTCGAAAGGTGGACTTGTACACCCATAGGGACTAACGCCCACCAGATCGGTTTGGTGACATCTTCGAAATGGTCGAGAAAGAGCGCGCCATTGCTGCGAGCTTGAAACAGAAATAGACACGGCTTTGGAGAACAGCTCAAAAATTGCAGCGTTCCGCACGGTACCAGATGGAGTTAGGCGCAAAGGATATGGGAAAGGGAAAGGTCACCATGATGGGACATTGCATTTGACTACGAATGACGAGAATACCAGCTCCTACCGCGGTAGCATGGAGCATCAAAATGGAACCTCAAGCAGTACAATCACAGCACAGCGATTGATCCATCTTCACGCTTGATCCAGCGACCCGCCAATGTTCGTTGCGCTTGACCGGAGCTCCATCGTGCCGCACAGCCGACATCATTGGGGCTGCGACCCAGTATTGAAACCCTTGAGAGCAGGCCCACCTGCGGCTCTTTCAACGGACATTTGGTTGGAGGAGGTAATCTTCGGAACCAGGAACATGGTGTCAACCCGTGGACCGATATCCTTTGCTCATCCCATGGCAGCCATAGCCTCGAACTTCTCACGAATGTCGTCCGGATGAACTCTGCGTCCAGTCTTGTCGTGGAAGCTGCTGGCGACTCTGAGCCAGCTTTGGCTTGGGTCGCGCATGATGATGTGGGAGAGGAGTTGAAGCTCCTGAAATGTGAACAGCTCATCCTCCTGTAGAGTCATCCACTGGCCCATGGTGAACCGTGCCTCGCTTCGGTGACTGCGAGCTTTACTGACGACACTTGCAGCCTTCGCACTTTGCTCTTTGGCACTCGGAGCTTTCTTCGTTTCCTCCTCCCTGGGCTCCTCCTTCTTGGGCTCCTCTGCCTTCGCCTCTGGCTTTTTCGAATCGTCAATCTGCTTCCAGCGATCTTCAACGTCTGCTTTCGATTTGCCTGGCATTGCCTTCGCGATGGTCCTAAAGGTGGCACCTGATTTCATAAGCTCTCGCAATTGCTTATCTTCGTCCTCTGTAAACTCTTTGGTGGGTCCTAATTTCTTGTCGTTACTGGTCTGCTTGGGTGGCTCTTTGCCATCTCCAATCTCTTTCCAACGAGCCTCGATGACATTCTTACCGCAGTGAAGCTCCTTTTGCAGCTCCCTCCAAGGCTTGTCAGCAGCCCACATCTCCTTCAGCTTGGCGTCATCGTCTGGAGTCCACTCCTTATCCTTGCCCTTGAATTTCTTGCCGCCAACTTGCTGGTTATTGCCGCCCTGGTTCTGGTTATCGTTGCCTTTGTTCTGATCTTCTCCTCCACCACCCTGCTTCTGCTTGCCTCCTTGATCATTCTGCTTTGGGTCTTTACCTTGACCCTCCTGACCACCCTTGCCATCGCCTGGAGCATTGGGGTTAATCACTTTCCAGCGTTCTTTCAGCTCCTGCTGCGACCGCCCCATCTGCTCGGCGATCTCCTTCCATGGCTTACTGGCCTTGCCAGCGGTCTTGAGCTCGGTCAGCTTAGCATCTTCCTCCTCGGTGAATCCACTTGGATTCTCGTCTGCTCCAGACTTCTTCTCGTCATCTTTAGCCTGGTACTTCTTCTCATCTCCGCCACCCTTGGCTTTCTTGACGTCTTTGGTGCTGACTTTGCCGCCATCCTTGCCATCTGCGATTTCGACTGCGCAGCCAGCACGGCTAGAGGAACCCTTGTGATGGACCATGAACATCTTGCCCCGCTTGTTCTTTCTAATCTCATGATCACCGACGCCCGGGCCGACGTTCTCGGTCGTACTTCCTAAAAGCTGACCAGTGTCAGAATCGGTAAGCCAAACTTTTGGTCGCGCGAGAGCAATTCCGAAGGCAGAGGCCACAATCATGATGCTGCAGTCGTCGCGTTCGTAGTCCCCGAATTCTGAGCAGTCAAAGAAGTGACGGTGTCTCAATGGTTGAAGCCTTTGCTGTCGTGAAGACGAGTGCTGCCACTCTTTGAATTACGCCAGGCCTGAGTGAGACGGAATACTGCCATTGTCGAAGGCAATGACGATTGAGAGATGTGAAGTGAAGGACAGTTCAAGTGAGATATCGCACCTACCTTAGATGGGGATGTAATACTGCGTGGAAGGAGCGCATCCAAGATAGAAACTTGGGGTAGTTTCTGGGGCAGATTGTCGGCCATTGTAGCAACGGCGGCGAGGTCTGTAGCGAGTCGGCCCATGTTGAAGTCGAGCACAGTACTCAGACCGGACTCGTAGTTCCTGTCTGCGGGTAGACTTCGTTGGCATGACGGTGAAGCAGTATCAGGTCTTTCTGCGGGGTTCAATTGAGGACGCTCCAGCTCGAAACGGTTGCCAGGTGCGCTTCGCAACGCATGGTGGTGCGAGCTTGTGATATCTTCAAAGCACCTCTATCGACACATAGAATCGCTTTATAGCGAGGTCCAGACCTAGAATGAATGATTGAAGAAGCACCTTGTACGGGCGAGCCATGTCCAGTGCATTTTTGCCAAACATTAGTATCATGTGAAGACGCATGATTGCCGCCACCGATTTGCAGATCATTGTGTCAGGGTCCTGGCTACGTGGATTATCTCACGCGTCACCCGGAATCCTTAACGTCTCGGGCAAAGCTGTGCATGTGAAGAAGAGGGTGGAGTTGCAGTGAAGTGAAGTAAAGCTATCCCTGATCCCTGAATGAAAGCTTGGCAAGGGTTACGGCCACTGCGGAGGATATAGAGCTGCGAAGCAAATTGCGACCGTTTCCTGTAATCTGTGTGCCAATGGCATGTTCTTCCAAGTATATATGTATATATACAGCGTCTAGGAAGCCAATGTGGTGCGCAAGCGAATGCCCTCTCTCAATCTCGGTACAGATATCCTATACAGGTGCTTCCTTCAAGCCTACAGTACGGCGCAGTCGCTGACGTTTAATGATCGCGCTTGCATTATGCTCTTCGCTTAATTCCCTAAGCAAGTTTGCTAGAGCTGTAGACGAGAGTGTTGCAATATCTGCTAGCGTATTTGGGAAATTCTGGATTGGATTATTGTCCGTGTTCCGTAGTGGTACAAGAGAGGATGAAGGAGAAATAAGCTGCGAATTGAGTAACATGTAGTAGGGTCTATATAGTATCTTGAGGAGATATGAAGCGTCGAAAGTTGTCGGTTATAATCTAGATGCCTATACAAGTATACAAGTGCTGGAATATCGGGCGGGGTCCAACATTAGAAGCTATTCCGAACCTGAAGCAGTACGATTAGATGCTTCTATGAAGCTTGTATTTGTACCGATGCAAATAGTAGTGCTCTTTGTTCATGTTTGGCTGTTTGTTGATGGTTGATACCGTTAGCGCCAGGTTGCCTGCTCGCTCGGCTACAGCTTCCTCCGCAATGACATTAGTTCTACGGAGGACCAGACTTTCATGGCAGTCGCGTGTACACGTTTCCAGGAGCACTCGTCGTCCTCCATCAGCGACCGTTTCCCTTCGCTCTCCTGATCTTTCACCATTGAGCGCAAACGTACAAACATGACGCTTTACCTCGAACTCCTCCTCTCATTGCTGGCGCTCGTGTCGCTGGGAAATGCGCACAACATTCTACTGCGAGCTCACTCACGAGAATGCTTCCACGAGGAATTGCACAAAGATGATAAGATGACCGTCACCTTTCAGGTCGGCGACCGGGAATTTGGGGGCAGTGGAAATCTTGACATTGACTTTTGGGTACGCATACACCGCGATGCTATTAAATGGCCTTCGGAGCATTTGCAGAGCATGAATAACAGGAAGAGAACATCAGCAATGTCTACGAAGATATGATCAAGAAGCACATATATGCTGACCTGACTCGCCCATCAGATACAAGCACCCAATGGGGCATACCAGATCCACGAACGAACCGTCAGCGCCGGAGACCACTCTTTCGATGCAAAGGAGGATGGCAGGTATACCTACTGCTTCAGCAATGAGAACTGGTCAGCGAACACAAAAGAGGTCAGCTTCAATGTGCATGGAATCGTCTATGTGCCTGAGAGCGAGGCTCCACAAGATCCGTTGGAGAAAGAGGGTACGTGGAAAGGAGGCTCAGTCCCAGTTTTATCAAGGTATAAATCGCTGACTTCAAGCAGTCCGCGCCATGTCCGAGCTCATCGCGCAGGTCAAGGACGAGCAAGGTTACATCATTGTCCGCGAAAGAACGCATCGAAACACCGCTGAGAGCACCAATGCTCGAGTCAAGTGGTGGAGTATCTTTCAGCTCGGCGTATTGATTGGCGAGGGCATCTTCCAGGTGTGGTGGCTGAAGCGATTCTTTGAGGTGAAAGATAGCTCTCGCCCTTCATTTAACAGAGGTGCCCTTGGCTAATCTGTGATATCGACAGGTCAAGCATGTAGTATAACAGATGCACACCAACAGCTATGAACATTACCAAAAAGCGATAGACGACTATAGTCACCAAATCTCGAGACGATTGGGTGCCATGTCATTCTTGTTTGCAGCAATCACATAAGACTCACTTCCAATGTCCAACGTCATGTCGCCCTTTCCTGGTCGCAATCCACGTGCTGAAGGCAACAGCTCCCATAAGGCCGGAGAGCTTCTGCATAGCTCGGGGACCCAGTCGCTGACAAGAAATATGCACATAGTCATCACTTGCAAGGGCGTGCTGTGGAATCGAAGCCTGCTTGAAGCCGACTGTCTGCACTGCCATTTCCGTCCAGCGAACGTACAAAATCCATGAGTTTGGGTGAGCTCAGTGGGATTCGAGCAGAAAATTTTGTGCCTCGTGCCGAGTCTGTACGGACGCACAGATGCTACTTCGACAAGCGCTGTCGTATAGTGCACAAGAACGGTAGTCTTCTGATGAGAACCTTTATAATTCGATAATCTTCATAACGCTATAACATTGCAACGGACTGGTGGCGGGGTAACAATCTGCTTTGATGGACACGAGACGATATGGCATGAAACAGGAGGAATCATGAAATAAATGCTGGAAAGAAACAAAGTGTCGTTGTAAAGACTGTACTTTTGTCAACTGCTAGCAAGCCGCTATCAATCTATTCTCAAGCAACACAATAAAGATGCCACGAGTCAATCAACTATCCAGTAACATACTTCAGGATAGGAGACATCAGTAGGCCGTTGAATATCACATGCCAAATTTGCCCTTCATCCATCGTCACGAAGATGTCCAGACCGGAAGGCCGCGTCAAGGAAATGTGAGAGATGTCGTCGAGACCAGTGGCGACTAAGCGCCTGTTGCGCTCTCCTCCAACAATGAACAGAATGAAATAAGAGAAATCCACCACCAGCGACTATGCAAGGCAGTCGCCATCCTTTTTCGAGTGCAGGGTCGACCTTTAGTGCTTGCGCTCTCTGCTTTTGAGCAGCGAGTCCTACTCGCTGTCAGCGGCATCAGCGCCCAGAGAGACCGCCTTCTGCTTCCAGAACTCGACTTCTGCTTTGAGGGCAGCAATCTGGTCTTCAAGGCCGTCACGTTCCTGGACCTTCTTTGCTCGTGACTTTCGAGCAGCGGCAGTGTTTCTCGCACGCTTCAAGGCGACAGGGTCGTTCTCGTCAACGACGATGGGTGGCAGTGGCTTGTCACGCTTGCGAGCAGCAACGCCAGCAACATCAGAGTGCTTCACAGCTGGGCTGAATGGAGTTGGTGGTGATGTCTGGAAAGTTGAGCTGCGCTTGCGAGCATTGCCTTCGCCTCCCGGGTGAACAATGATAGTGTTGGACGAGGTGCGCTCCATCAGTGGTGCTGGAGTTGGCGCTTCAGTATCTTGTTCAGGAAAGAGCGAGAACCATGTTTTGTCATTGTGCATGCTGTCATTGAAGAGCGGCGAGGTTTGGTAGTCATCCGGAGTGTCGAGGTATGTAGAACCAGGTGTAGTCAGGTTGGTGAACGATGTAGATGGTGGGACTGAGTCGTTGAGCAGGTCCTTGGGCGAGATAGTGCCAGCGTTGGCAACACCGTCGTTGATCGCGGTGAAGCTATTGCCGCCCGAGCCCATGAGCTCGAAGTCGCCACCGAAGCTGTCATCGAAGCCGAAGAGAGCGACGTCTCCACTCGCGTGGAGATCGCCGAATGTGCCGTCGTAGGCCACGTTGATTTCTGAATCCATGGTTAGACCAACGCCGTTGACGAACGAGTTTGGCAGTGAATTACCTCCGCCTCCCATCGCGAAAGAGATTAGATCTGCTCCCTGCTGAATGCGCTGATTGTTTTGTTGCTGAATACCCAGATTACCGGTTGAGTTGGAATGAAATAAAGGCACAGGTGGACGAGTAGACCGGTGAACTGTTGGATTGACTTCCTTCTGAGCTAGATTGAGATGTCCGTTCGCGTGGAACGCTGCTGCGCCCGCGGTGTTAAACGAAGGAAGCAGCGTCGAATCGAGCGATGGAGCGCTTCGAGAAGGCAGATGGGCGCGGGTCTGAGGTTGTTGGAAGAGTTCGAAGTCCTGCGAGAACTCGGGTTGGGGAGGCAATTGCCTTGGTGCAGCTGGTGGTTGGGGCCATGTTTGCTGTGTAGAAGCCGTGGTGGACGGCGGAGGGGTTTTCACAGAGGCGTGGTCTTGACGACTGAGCGCGTGATTGTGAAGGTCCGAAGACGCTTCGAAAATGGAGTTGAGATGGTAAGGTGAGGAGTCAGTTATGGTGGGCGAGGTCTGGAATCAAGCAGAGGCAGCCATTTTCGTGGTTGTCTCTGATTGTGTGTGTTGTGTGTGCGCTTGGTGGGAGGGGATGGGGATGAAAGGGAGAGCAGACGCGGGGCTCATGGGAGATTTTGTACGGAAGTCGCATTCGGATTCCGCGTGACTCACATGGAATAAGGTTGGCGCTAAGCCTGCGCCGGTGAGTGGAAACTCGAGGTGCGCATCACGATGGCCTTCCGCTGCACCATCACTCGTGCTTTGCACCGCGACGAGAGCTTCATGCCGAACAGTGACCAACCCGATTTACGGCTTGGCCTCACGATGAGAAATGGCCGCCCAGCGCTCGAGTGCGAAAGGCTTGAAATGGTCGTGCGCGTGCCAAACTTCTGCAACTCCACAGAATCCTGAGGCCGCACTGCCTCAGAGGCTGCAGCGGGCTGTGCGCACATAAGTTATGCGGTGTTCCAATACGGCGTTCGAACAGAGCCTGCTTCGCCCGGCGCTTTATCGATACGGTGACTTGCATTCGCTTGGGATCCTTCAATGTATGATTAATAATCATTCCTGAGCGCCAGGAAGGACCAGTCGCTGGCTGGATTTCGTGTCTGCCTGAGAACTGTCCGGGCTGCTTTACGATAGCACCCGTGCGTGAGAGTTTGATTGCCTAGCTGGTGCCTTGTGGTCTGTTGAAATGCACAATGCGCGAGCGTCTCTGGAGACATCGGCTCAAGTTGTCATGGTGGTGAATGCGAGCAAGTCATGAAGACAGTACTATGCTCTGATGTCGAGCGCGATTTCGCTTTGTCTTATCGATAAGCGGCAAGGGAGTCTCTGCCTGTGTGGCTGCGGCAAATGCAATCGCTGCATGTAAACAACCCTTACGCATGCCATTATTATTACACTGACCGCGATGGCATCGGGTCAACAGGCCCAGCAAAGTCAGTAGTCATGTTCACTTCAAGCCCATCGACCCGGCATTGACTGTCTTCGCAGTTGATCTTGCACAGCTTGCGCCGCAGCAGCTGTCCCAAGTCAAGAAGCAACTCGACGATGAAGTCCAACATCTGAGCACGTCGTACCAGAACCTTCGCACTGCACAACAAAAGTTTCGCGAATGCAAAACGAGCATCGACACGGGGGTGGCGAAAAGTGCCAGTGGTATGCGACGTGACTCCCGACCGACAGCATGATATTGACCTCCACTCCAGGCAAGGCTCTGCTCGTTCCACTGACTTCTTCACTATATGTGCCTGGAGTGCTTGCCGACACTAAGACCGTCCTTGTGGATGTCGGTACCGGGTTCTTTGTAGAAAAGTCTACTACCGATGCCCAGAAATTCTACGATGGCAAGATTGAAGAGCTGGGCAAGAACATCAAGGATCTGGAGAACATCGTCAACAGCAAAGCAAACAATCTGAGGGTAGTGGAAGAGGTTCTCAGGCAGAAGATGCTCGCTGGACAGGGCCAAACTGCAGCAGGTGCGGCTTAGAAGCCTCGTTACACTGTCACAACGCCCAGAGCTGGCGAATTGGAATCAAAGCGAGCATCCGAACGGTCCACGTCTGGGAGCACATCGGCACAGTGCTCACGAAGCCGCAGCTCATTGCTGCAATGACCCGCTACGCTTCCCGTCCAGCGAAGCCTACGCGTCATGGAGATCAATGCTCCATGCGGTCTGTTTACATCGGCAGTTGATGATTAGGGCCACCACGAGCAAGCCGAGAAAGCGCTTAGAAGTCGGACACTGGACGCACGCCTAGAAGACCAAGCAAGGGGAAAGGGCCAAGGGCTGATCAGCTGTCTCGCTTTGCAGTTTTGAACAGAAGGCTGCAAAATATGTGCCAAGTCTCTGTTGAAACTGCTTATGAGAACTGTGAACTGATGATTCTCTCTATCTACAAAAGGAGCTGACTATATATCTATCAGCGTGTTTCCTATGTTATTTACACTGCAGAAGATGTGTGAAGAGTCAGACAATCAACAGTCTCAAGCTCACTCGAACCCGTCTTGTGATCCTCGGCAGGTCACCGGGAAGCTTTCGTAGCTTGCTGACTTGCGACACTCTTCCTCTCCAGATCACGCGACTACGATAGGGTAGCGATTCCTCGCCCAATATATATATAATACAGATCCAAATCCTCGCCTACAGCGAGCCATTCCACTAGTACCAATACCATAGAGCTAATAGACTACTTTACTAGTATAGTAGTTAGAACTCGGAACTCCTATAGATTCTTAGTACTAGGAACTAGAACCTATATCTAAGGATCCTATAACGATATAGAAAATTCTATATTTCTAAATTTTAATTAAGCGAGATAGTAGTAGAATAGACTATCTCTAGCCTTATATCTATTAGTCTATTATAGATACTACTAGTACTATATATTTTTAAAAAATATTAATACTAGAAATAAACTTTAGTAGACTATCTATTAAAATATAGTATCTAGATTCTAAACGTATCGGAAGGCTATTAATTTCTTCCTGTTTCTAGCTAGTAAGGATTTAGGCTAATTATAATCTCGGCTTAATAGTTAAGCGTAAAGGACATAGCTATCCGATATATTTAGATACTATAGAATAGAAGCTATATTAAGATATATTATAACTACTAATAGCTAGATCTAGTCTACTAGAATAGTCTAGTATAGCGCGATAGAAGTACTATATATATTAAAAAACTTCAAATCACTTAGAAAATAGATAGATTGTTTAGATTGCCAACTAATATACCACCATTACAGTGAAAGCGTCGGGTTGCGGTCGTGAAGTGGGAGAAGCGTCCGATAGTATTCCGCCCCCGCACGCATCCTAATGATCCAATCGTTTCGGTCCGACCATGCAACTTCTCCATAATCAGGCATAATGGGTCTTGATGCGGCGCATATTGCACAGATGGCAAGAGATATACAGCAGTCACAGCAGAATGAAACTGATGACAGCAATGCAAATGGCCTGAAGCGCAAGGCCGAGGATCAAGGGAACCAGGGTCAGCAACGCGCCAGACGAAACCGATATGTATCGATCGCGTGGTAAGCACATGTACCGCTTGCGAATGCACATGTTGATACTGATAACTGGGTCTCAGCAATGAATGCAAACGACGGAAGATCAAATGCAATGGTCAGACTCCTTGCCAAAGATGCGGCAACCTCAACCTCGAATGCGTCTATGCGCCGAACTGTTGTGCCGGCTTCAAAGAATCGCAAGAGTTCAAGGATATGTCGCAGCAGATATCGCTTTTGCAAGACCAAGTCAGTGTACTGTACGATCAGCTGAACCAGCTTCGCTCGCAAGTCACCGGCCATGGTCCGGCACTGGCTTCACAAACTGGTAGTACACCTATCGATCCCTCCCTGCACACCTACAGCTCTCACCGAGGGTCGTTCAATGCGCAGACCTCTTCACCGGGTATAGGCACCGCCGCTATGTCGCCAAGTCAGTATCGTCCCAGGGCGTCAAGTCAGTCGCAACAACGCTTTCGAGGTCCAACCAGTGTGGCCTTCAATTTGGGTGTAGCAAAGAACAGCTTGGAGTCGATGGGTATAACGGGACAGCCTGATGAAGAGTTTAATGGGAGCGGCGATGCAGGGACAGTCACAGCAGATGCGACACCACAGCGAAGTCCAGCACTGAAAGGTCAACTGTTGCAGAGCATTCATCGTGACAAGGACCCTATATGGACGATACCGCAAGAGGAAGCGATTCGACTATGTCGAGTCTATGAGGATGAGATGGGCTTGATGTACCCGGTCGTAGACATCAACAAAGTCATTGCATATGCGGCCAAGCTTTATAAATTCATGGAGGCAGCGAGTCGCTCGGGTTTGATGCAGCAGGGCCTGCCGGGTTCCGATGCCATTGACGATGAAGATACAAATTTGCTCAAGGTGGTCATGGCCACGGCGATGACGGTGGAAGCATCGGGCCGCAGCGAGACGGGGCAGCGAATGTTCGAATATGTGCAGCCTGCTATCGATACGATGCTTCTGGGAGCGATTGGAGTGAAGGCCATTCGGCTCCTGGTCATGACGGTAAGCTTCACTGCAACTTCTGCATGAATGAGCTAAGTCGAATGCAGGCAATGTACGAATTTCACCGCGACAACGAAGGCACATCGTGGAGAATAATAGGATTGACTGCACGGCTGTGCATTGAGCTTGGTCTTCATCGTCGCGAAACTTACGATGCTATTCAGGACGAGTCGGAACGATCAGATACAATGCTCCTCTTCTGGGCGATATATGTGCTAGACAGACGCTGGAGTTTCGGAACTGGTATGCCCTTTGCCCTCCAGGACACTGACATAGATCCGCAGCTTCCTAAACCAGAGGACCGCTCGCCATATCTCAGCGCTATGATACAGTATTCTGGTATCAGCAGCAAGGTGTGGAAGTCGGTCGCTCTTCCGATATCTCCATCACGAGGCGGGGCCCCGATCAATGTCGACGAGATGAACTATCTGGACTATCAAGTCATCCAGTGGCACAGAACTATCCCTGCGCACCTTCGCTTCGAGCATCCTTCGCAGAGCGGCAAGGTCCCCTCTACCCCCGTCGGTCCTGCGCCATCACGAGCAGGGCACAGATTGCGCATCTTGCTTTACCTCCGTGCAAACCAAATGCGTATCCTCATCTATCGACCCGTTCTTCACTCCGCTACCTCTATCATGCAGCACCGAGAACAAGCGCAGACAGCTGTGGACGTTGCGAAAGATACAATCAGAGTTCTGACCCACATCAATCAGACCTCGGATCTCTACCGCACCCAGCAGGTCATGTTCAATGCTTTCCTGACATCAGCATTGGCCGTGCTGTTCCTTGCGGTGAGCCATACTCCAGCGGTCTTCGCCGAGAACGTTCGTGAAGAGTTCTACATGGCGCTTGAACTCGTTCGAGGGTTCAGCAAAGGTAGTTGGGTGAGTCGGCGTCTATGGAAGACGATCCGCGTTCTGAAAGAAGTTGGCCCGAAGCTCGGCTTGATGATGAAAGACACTTGCAGTAAGGACGAGGATGCAAGCCACTCTGCCGCTGTGGCTATGGCAGGGCTGGCTGGTGTCAATGTTGATGAGAACTCCTTGTACGATGGAGGTCCTCAGCAGCATCGCTGGTCAGCGCAATCAGGAGCGAGCAGTAGCCCTGAGAACATGGTGCACGATCTGACGAGCCTGTTCGAAGCAGCTGGTGGTTATCAGGCCATGGACCTGAACGGTCACCATAATCCTGATGGTGGCTACGGGCCAAATGCTGCAGACAGTATTGAAGGCTTTGGCAATGTGGGAGAAGACGGGTTGTCGAACATCCTTAAGGAGCTCTTTTGATCTGATAATGATCACCCTGCTGTTCCGACATATGCGTCTTGGTGCAGATTACTTGAGAGCATAGCATAATGCGCAAATTGTACATAGGAGACGTGTGACGAGAAACGAGAGCAACGAGGCATGCCACACCATTATTACCTTACCTCCACTTCTCCCCATATCAATCACATCTTACTTCCACGTGACAGAGAACTCTATCGAAGCGGTGGCCCTGGTCAGATCTCCTGCCGCGCACGCCGCCCGGCCCCTCGTTGCTTGTTGCTTGTTGCAGCGGGCTACGTGACTTCACATACAGTACTGTAGCAGTCTGGATCTTTTTGGCAGAGCGTCGTGCACACGGCGCAAGCGTGTTGCATCTTTCATGCCGGGTGGTTCGAAGCTGACGTCGGAACATCCAGTGGCTTGTGGTGGTTGGGTGGTTGACAGAGAAGAGAGCCAGCAGAGGCACAGCCATTGCCTAGCCTTTGACACTTTGAACCGGGGTGCAAACTCACTCTGATGCTCATGCTATACCGTATACACAACCTCGCCTCGGGGACTGCAGTGGCCAGGAACATCGCCAGCGCCTCCAGCAGCGGGCATTCGACTGAGCACGTGAAGAATTGCTCCTTGAATGCACGAGATATGTGCGCGATTGCAGTGCGCTTGACTTTGTGCATGTGATTCAGCGGCATTTCGAGCAAAGGTCAGAAGCAGCAAGAAGCGACGAGCAACCACGACCGAACGACGAGACTTTTGGAAATAGCCATCACCGTCTGAGAAGGTCTTCTTCGTAATCAGCGGGGAGCAGATCGCTCAACGGCCGAACGCGAAGGGAGCGCAAGCTGGCGCCCGATCTAATCGCCGTCAATATCGAAGGGACCGCGGCCTTGACCAGCGACGACACCTCCTCTGGCACATACGCCGCCCTGCCCGCCCATCCTCAAGAAACATCCCCGCCTTCGACTGGCGGAGGACTGCCATCGCACCGCGACCAGCATACCGCCAACGCCGCCGCCAACGAAGCGCTGGTGCGTCCGGATCTGCAGTTGCATCACCGTGGGCTGAGCCTGAGCTCGGCTTTCGAGAAGGCTTGCACCGTTCATCACGTCGCGCTGGACGACCTCTCCCAAACCATGTCCTCCTCCAGCCAGGCGCCGGAGAGCTGGATCTCTGCCTTTTGCTCGCTAGTCGGTCACGAGTACTTTGCAGAGGTCTCGGAGGACTTCATTGAAGATGATTTCAATCTTACCGGGCTGCAGAGTCAAGTACCAATGTACAAGGAGGCGCTGGAAATGATCCTCGATGTTGAGCCCGAAGACGCCAGCGAGGAGGAGGAAGAGGATGAAGAGGATGAAGACGAGGATGAAGACGAAATGCACGATGGCGAGCTGGGAATAGGACGTGGAGGCTACCGAAGAGCAGCAGATGCCGCGGCTGCAGCAGCTGAAAGGCGGCATCTGCGCATGGCCAGCGACTTGAGCGTGATCGAGAGCTCGGCGGAAATGCTCTACGGACTCATACATCAGCGTTTCATCACGAGTCGACAAGGAATTCAGCAGATGGCAGAGAAATATGAGCTTGGTCACTTTGGGCACTGTCCTCGGGTGTTCTGCCACGGCGCGAAAGTACTGCCTGTGGGATGCTCAGATATACCTGGCCAAGAGACCGTGAAGCTGTTTTGCCCGAGCTGTCTAGACGTCTACACCCCACCAAACAGCCGCTTTCAGACTGTGGACGGCGCATTCTTTGGCACAACATTCGGTTGCCTATTCTTCATGACATTCCCGGAACTCGATGTCGGTGGCATAAGACCGCCGCCAGTCGATCCATCTTCACCCGTGTCCGAAACAACGCGAGAGAAGGGGCGAAACTCTTTGTCGTCATCTTTGAGCAATGCTACACAACAAATACCTGCGCCGCCTGTGGAAACAGCGTTACCGAAACAGCCTGATATCATCAACGGCATTGCTCCCAAGAACCTCGCACCAGGCCTGGGCCCGGGCAGTATATACGAACCTAGGATCTATGGCTTCCGCGTCAGCGAAATTGCAAAAACTGGACCCCGGATGAAATGGTTACGAAGTCGACCACAAGATGTGAATGAGCTTGATGAATGCAGAATATGGGCGGAAAATCAAGAAGCAATGATGTCAACGACTGGAGCCGATGCCGCCGGAGATGAAGACGCAATGCCTGCTTTTGCAGACAGCGAAATGGCTGACGATAACGAGGAAATCGATGAAGGTGAACAAGAAGATCAGGATATGGACGCGAGGAATGGTGACGAGCGAGGACTGGAGTCAAGAGACGTTGCGGCACAGAGAAGGAAAGCCGTGAACAGAAGAAAAGCCAAGCACGAAGATTCTGGCGCTGGGCTTGTCAATGGCGAGTCGAGCAGAAGTGCTGTCAGAGTGGGTGATGGGGGTTGACGCCAGCCAACGATGCCACCACACATGTCGTTCGGGAAGCTCGTTCATTTGAGCAAAGCTATTTAGCGGAATGCTTGCTGCGTTTCGATTTTCATTCTCCTGCTCTCTCTCTCTCTGTGTGTGTCTCTCTCTCTCTCTCTCTCTCTCTCTCTCTCTCTCCGCATAGCGGCGTCGGAAATAGTGGGTTTTCTCATGACTGGGTGGCTATGAGTAGTAGCAGTATACCATCGTGCAGTGCTCTGTGGAATCCAGATTGATCTTCATTTCATGATTTGCCGTGCTTCAAGCGTCAGCCTTTTATCCTTTCTGCTTCTCTATCGGATCTACTCGAAGTCCCGATTCATGCTAGCAAAGCCTTGTGCGTGTCATATGTGTACTTATTTTCACCATGCCAGTAATTCGCCGCTGTCGGCTTCGCAATCAGCCAAGCCTCGTCCAGCACCTTCAGCACTTCCTCTGGCAGCGGTCCCTTCTCAATGTGGGTGAGATTCGACTCTAGTTGCTGCTGGCTTGACACGCCAATGATAATACCATCCGGCTTACCTGCACCAATGTCCAGCTTCGAGTGGTGCACCAGCCATCTGAAAGCGACTTCAATCAGGGTCAAGTTGTGCTTCAGCACGACAGGCTCAATAATCCTCAACGCATCGAAAGTGGCGTCCTTAAAGTACCGTTCTCGATAGCGCTGTCCCATTGCAGACGCTCTGTCGCTGAATCGTCCCTCTTGTGGAACATCATTCGTCCTGATCTTGCCTGAGAAAAGACCGCCTGCAATTGGATTGTACACCACAACATCTAGGCCGAATCGTTTGCAAGTGACGATGAGTTCAGGCTCGATGTTTCGTTGAATGGCATTGTACATTCCCTGGTAAATGGTCGGGCGCACCCAGTTGTTGTACTTGCAGTGCAGCCAGACCTCTGCCACCTCTGCGGCTGTGAAATTCGAAAGACCGAGTTGGACGAATTTGCCTTGCTTGTGCAATTCGTTCAACTTTTTCAAAGGTTCTGTGAAAGGGATGCTCCGGTCTGGGGCATGAAGGTAGAAGATATCGACCGTATCTGTGCCGAGTTCCTTCAAAGATTCATTGAGCTTTTCCTCGATGACTTCTCCAGCGTGGGCTCCTGCTTGGTGAGGATACCTAGATAGAGCTCGTCAGATCTTCGAAACCATACTGCACTGCAAGGTCAACCGGACATACCATTTGGTGGCCAATGTGAGTCCACGATCTTTCCAGCCAGCGTCTCGCGTCCATGCTTCCTGCTTGCCTCCAATGTACACGCGAGCAGTATCAATCTCGTTGTAACCGCGAGACTGAAAGGCGTCAAGACAAGACTTGTAGTCATCCAGCGAAGTTATTCTGGCACCCGAGGCTTCATCTGGCCCAAATGTCATTGTGCCCAGGATGACGCGAGGCTTTCCGGTTCCAGCATTGATCAGTGGCATCTTGGCTGCAGGTGCTGAGGTGAATGTTCGGCGAGGAAGTGTTTTCGTTATGGCTATGGCCTTGAGGATATATATATCGTGACATGCGGATGCTGCGGGAGATGGCGAATGGAATTAAATGGAGATGTGTATGGGTTAATCTCCGACCCGATAGCAGACTTTGCTAGAGGACTTTCATAGCAAACCTCTCGTCCAGTCTAAACGAAATGCTTACGAGAGCATGTACGGAGGAGTCGTTGCAGTCGCACGTGGCATTTTGCCCAGCTGCACGCACCTACGTCAGTCTAAATTTGCGAAGAACGAGTGTCTGAATGTCTCAGGGACTGGGAGCACATGCAAGCTGCACGCCTTCGACAACTTCTTGCTTCTGGCAGTATCCCACATCATCGCACAACTTACATCCCCATGACCAAGTGTCTCCGACTCCCTGCACAACGTCGCACGACCAAGGCCATCTTCGCTAGTACCATGCCTGACCGATAACCGCATGAATGCCTACTGAATCCACCTCATCACCGCGCCAAGCACACGACCTGCCCGAGCCGGCTCTTCTCCCTCCAGATCAGCATCGCACTTACGACCAGGACTCTGCATCCACAGCTGGTGATTCATCTAGTCTAGTCCACTTGAGCAACGACAATTCGCGCCAGCCGAGTCCCTTTGCCGACCTTCCGCATCCTGATCAATTCACGCCCGAAGACGAGGATAGCGACTTCGAAGGCTGGGCCGGCGAGGGGCCTTCGTCCAAGGCCGGCTCTTCCAGTATGCCATCTGACTTGCGGCCGAGTCAGGATGCGCATAGAGCCAACAGCCATCAGCATCAGCCGCTGTTATCAGGGGGACACAAGCGTCACAGTCAGAGTTATGAGGGCGAGGAAAGGCCAACTCTAGGCTCGCGGCGTTCAACACACTTTCGCGAAAGAGACCCTCCCATTGTGGAAAGCAAAAACGACACCAGAACACGATATACATACGCTGCAGCCTTCTTGCTCATAAGCTTGGTGAGCTTTGCCGTGCAGACAGAGACGGCGGTATACATTCAGCATGATTTGCATTGGAATAAAGCCTACTGCATGTTGTACTTCACTCATGGATCTTGGTCCTTGCTGTGGTTCGTACAACTTTTCATTCTAAGGATTCAAAAGTGGTCGCAACCATGGGATGCTTTCTGGAGACGACACATGTCCATTCAGCGATCGACCGCGCAAATGATCGAGCATAGGACATTGAACGTTCCGCCGCATCTGCAGAAGAAGTCGCCTTGGCCGTACTTCATCAAGACGACATCCTACGTTACATGCGCTTTGACAGTGGCAGGAGGCAGCTGGTACGTCGCCGTGGACCTGACCACTGCCAGTGACCTGACAGCCATATACAATTGCTCTGCATTTTTTGCTTATGCTTTCGCTATTCCTCTCCTTGGCGAGAAGCTGCGGATCAGCAAGGTCGTGTCAGTGGGCATTGCCATCATCGGCGTCCTGGTGGTAGCTTATGGCGATGTCGGCCACCCGAAGCACGGCAACAAGTCTGGTGGTGGAGCTGGAGGACCATCTGCACCCGACAGCTCCGAAGCATCCAACAGAGCTCTAGGAAATTTAGTAATTGGCGTGGGCAGCATACTTTATGGCTTCTATGAAGTCTTGTACAAACGTGTGGCCTGTCCACCTGAAGGCTGCTCACCTGGCAGAGGCATGCTCTTCGCCAATGCTTTCGGATCCATGATAGGGATCTTCACCCTTCTAGTACTTTGGATTCCGCTCCCGATTCTGCATATGACTGGAGTCGAGAAATTCGAATTGCCTCGCGGCCAGGCGGCATGGATGCTGGCTATCTCCGTGCTTTCAAATGCTACCTTTAGCGGATCTTTCCTGGTTCTGATCTCGCTTACCTCACCAGTACTCAGTTCTGTCGCTGCATTGCTCACGATATTCCTGGTCGCGCTTTGCGACCAGATGCTTCCACCGCCCCTTTACAGTCCACTTACAGGAGCGGCAATCGCGGGCGGCTGTCTAATCATTTTTGCTTTCTTACTTTTGAGCTATGCCACGTACAAGGAGATGGAGGAGGAGCATAGCAAAAAGGCCGAGGAAATGGTGGAGGAGTCAGAAATAGAGGACGAGGATGACATGTAAGGGCTGGAGATCTCATGAATGCTTTTGCATCTATTTCTTGGGGCGGTTTTGCATACAGCATCGGGGTGTGCATGATGAGTTCGGCGCTGGTGGCCTTTCGCGCATGGCAATGCGCTCGTGTCTTAAGCTTGTGATGGAAAGAAGATGGACCTCACGTTGCAGAAAGTGAGAAGATACAGCACTCAAACTCGATCGATTACACCAAGAGACCCTGATTTATCACACTTGACTGTCTGTCTCTCTGCGATACCATGTCTTTAGTGTTCACAGGACGGGTGCACGCGAAAGCGCAGCGCCACCAACACCAGCCATGTGTGTCAGCTATTTCTGCCGCGACCTCATCCTCGTCGCCAGGAGGCGAGGCATGCACTAACTAGGCTGAGAGGCGGGTTTTCATGAGCCTATGCTTGTTGGGCCAGGATGGTCGAAGGTGGCATTAATGCACACCATGCCAGGATCAAAATTGTAGAGTACAAAGGGTTTAATAATTACACACAAAAGTAAAAAGATTGGGTATCAGTACAGCAATCAAAAGCAGACAGAAAGAGATCAGCCAGCAAACTATTCCGGGTGCGTGCCCAGTAGTCGTCAGATGCCAATCAAGTTCGTGTCATCAAAACATATCGCTCTCCTTCTCCAGCTTCTCAGCAAGATTGTATTTGCTTCGTTCTTCCTTCTTCGGTGTACGATATTCTTCATAGTCCGTCTCCTCCAATTGTACATTATCGCTTTCGGATTCGCTGAATCTGCTCACAACTGGCTGACTAGCTGATGCTCCAGACAGTCGTTGCAGAGTCAAGGAGCGCGGTGATGCTTCGGGTTCGTTGGCTTCGCCTGTCTCACGTAGCAAGTCCTGTAATCGAGTTGACGAGCCCGCCAGCATGTAGCTGCTACGCGTGCTTTGAATATTGGACGACACATTGACTTGGCTGTGCAGCTCCGAAATATCGCGGCGCAGGCTCTGCAGTTGTGATTCGAGTTTCCTCCGGGCTGACCGCTCATCTGCGAGCATTTGATACAGGGAGCGGAAAGTGTATGGCTGAGGAGTCTGATCTCTCGAACCTCTGGCCTCGGCGCCAACAGCGGCCAACGTTTCCGGCGTGAGCTGAACTGGAGACGGCGGTCTCGGGGGTCTAGTTGGAGGTTCACCTGGAGGTGGTTGCACCGTTTCATGAATGAAAGGGTCCTCCAGCCCTTGAACCTGCGGCGGTATAGGTGGCGGCGGCTGCGGTGAAGTGCTGGGCCGTAGCGTGTGTCCATATTCGTACTCGTACTGGAATGATTGATCGAGCGCATCTGCGAGAGTATCCGCAAGCAAGCTCGGCGTGCGCAGATCGCCCGAGGAGCGTCTGGTGGCAACGCTGCTTCCCATGACGATAGTCCGTCGGTTGCGATCCGCTGTCAGTTTCTGCAGAGACCGCTGGAAAGTGTGCAAGCCAGCTTCCAACTTCGCCACACGTTCTTCCAAATCTCGAGACATTTCCGTGCCTACTCCAGACGATGGCCGGTATTCTGACCCGTGCACTGAAAGAGCCCGGCCGTATTGTCCAGACGGACTGCTTTTCAGCGTGCCATCTCTCTGGGCAAGCGAAGCATCGTAGGCACCACGGCCTGACGATGTCGCCGCCTTGTCTCCTCCTAAGTCTGGTATCGAGCCTTCTCTATTGCTTCTGTGGGAACTGCCCGGCGGTGGTGCAGCTTGTGCTTGTGCACCATCATCTCTGCTCGAGCTGGGCCTAGCCATGAAGCCACTGGCTCGTAGCACGTCGGGCTGAAAGCTCTCTCGCCAATACTTTATTTCTTCACTTCTCTTTCTAGGAGTGCCTTGCTGCAGCGCAAATGATGACGGAAGATCATCGACACTTCGTGACTTTCTCCTCGACCTTTTGACACTGCTCGGAGTTCGCTTCGGTATCGCAGGTGCTTCTCGATCGCGCTCCATGTTGGACGCACTCGGCTCGCCACCTAGCTCATGCGAGCTGCCAGCAATGGCTGCAGCGCCTTCGTCTTTCTCGATGAGCATGCTCGGTAGTGTCTTTCGTCGTCGAAGCTGATTAGGGCCCTGCATGAATGGGTTACCCAGATCCATAGGCTTCAATCGCACACTGTTAGGGAACTGTACAGCGTAAGGCGAAGCCGTCCTTGACAGGCTTGTAGTCCGGTTATGCGATGGCGCTGCATAAGTATCCGACATGACCCGCTGCGCAGAAGCATCTTCGAGTTGTGGTTCAGGAAGCTCGGGTTGTGGTGGGAGCACTGGGGGCTCGCTCTTATGGTATGTATGCCGTGTCGAAGGTGTTTGCGCCGCGCAAGATGGAGCGTCGGTGACTTGCGAGATGGAGTCTCTGGATCTTCGCCCGAATATCTTGCGAACGGCATTCCGTATAGAGCCTTTTCGAGCTTTCGCTCCATCACCAAAGCCACCAGAAACAGGAACGCTGCTCCTGATAGAAGGTCCTTGAGGCGCACTGGAATGGGAGAATGGTTGGCCATGACTGGTCGATCGCATCCCATGGTTGGACCTCTGTTTCTGCAAGCGAGCTGCCGACGATGGTGCCGTCTCAAAGCTCCGCCGTGCAACCATTGCTCCTCCAGATATAGTGGTCCTGATGATCGCTGCGCCGGCTGAAGACTCCATGGGTTGGTAATATCTCGCGCATGCAGCCAGGGGACAAGATGTCTTTCTAGCGGTGCTTGTCAAGTTGAGAAACGTTCCGGTAAAGACAGACTAGCAAATAAAGAGCGTGGGCAGACACGAAACGAATGTCGAGGGCGTCGCCAGACGAAGCCGGAATGGCGAGTGCCAATGCGTGGATGGGGGATCAATTCTGGCTTCTGTTCGCAAGCCACATATCGTTCCAGAACGAGCGCAGAGAAGCAGGTCTAGCGTATAGAGTGGTAGATCAGCATGCACAGGGTGAGCCGAGTGGATGCAGGATGGGTTGGGCTGGCATGCAGCTGCAAGTCATGCTTGGCCAGGCCGAGGGAGGTGGGCGAGATGGATGCAAGTCAAGATGGAGGCCGGTGGGAGGGTGAGGGTGTGTAGTTAGTTTATCGGAGCGCAGGCGGGCATGGCAGCCGACGATGAAGCTACGGGCAAGAGAAAGGATGGGCATGGGTTGCGGTGTGTATCATCATGTGTTGATCAATCAATACAGTATGTAGTTCTAGTGTCGACCAAAGTACCGTTTCATCATGCTGCGGGCACATGCAGCATGCAGCATGCAGTCGATATGATAAATAACAATCTTCATAGTCCAACGGCCACATAAAGGGATAGCATGACACGAGCCCCTCGGTGAGCGTCGCTGGGTGAATGGAGAGTCCGTTGTGCTCGCGCCTCGAAGCTTTGTTCCTGCGTCAATCGACTCTGCAAACGCACGCGTCTACGATTACGCAAACCACATCTTCAATCTTCACAGAGCTCTTATAGACGCTCACGACCTGTATCAAAAGACTATTCCGTCGTCGGGGAGTTGTCCGAGGCCAGCAGGTTGAAGAAAGCACACGGACAATCGCTTACTACCGCTACGTAAGGCGAATACAAGAGGCCATGACTGAAATCGCCCGAAGCGCCTATCTTCTGCCGTATGATTCGCCCCTGTTCAATCGCGAAGGTCTCCAAGATCCTCTAGGCTCTGACGCCGGCCTGGCCTGGCCTGGCCTTGCGCCGCATCTATTATTAAAGTTGCTGTATCACTCATCTCCTGCCCTTGCACAGCTCCGGCATCATGACAGCGTAGATGCCGGCAATCATTGATACACTACTGTGCTGCGTTGGAAGACGAATCCGGCGTGCTGTAGCGCTCGTGCAGTACATACTACATAGCAGTCTTAGCCAAGCCCATACTTCTCACTTATGATTATGCACGAGAGTAAACGGAGCTTAGCTACTGCCAAATGGATCGCCACTGCTGCCGCGCAGGCCTCTCACAGACGAACCGAGTTCGGGAATTGCATTGAATTCATCATACGTTATTATTGTTCAGTGTGGCATCGCAAAAATCAAAGATGGGTATAATAACTGGCGGCAAGGTTGCACACCTAATCTCTCACGCAAGTCCCTGCGTCAGACGGCGATTGCCACAGACGGAACCATGCGTTACCACAGCGCTGGGGATTGTGGAACATCACGTTGATTCAAGTCAAGTACAGGACAGTCCTCTGACTAGACTTCAACTGACCTCCACCTGCGCGAATGTCTGCGAAGGTCGCGAGTCCCACATTTGTACGGTAGCATCAAAGTTGCCATGCCATCCTCAGCGTATCGCCGTAAATCATGGCACGAAACACATATGAAGATTGACTATGCTCGCGGCCGTTCAAACGGTATCGTCAGAGACTCGGGCTCGAGTAGGCAGTATAATGGTCCATTGTCGATTCGAGGGAACTTCAATGGGTTGTTGGGATATCTATTATTGCCAATAATGCTGGGGCGCTCCACGATCAAGGCCTACAGGCTTTGCAATAATAAATCCAAATCAAGCTAAAGCATCGCAGGCTATGCTCACGACGAGGCACTGCTAGGCCTTCTCACACCGGCCCGACCGGGCTCACGTCCTGGCAGTCATGGTGAATAATCGAGATATCTTCTATGCATCAAAGGAGAACTTCGTAGCTGCTGTCAATCGATCGGCCGTTCCGGTCAGTCTTTCGATTGCTCTGATATTATCAATTTGGTACCAGTCCTGACCTTGTCTCGACACTCGGAGTACCGACATTCAGCGGCGTCTCCTCACGCGACAGTCCACTGGATCGCTCGGCGACGATTCAATGCATGGTCCATGAACTGCCTCCGCTCGCGCTTTCGCTGTCGCCACCTTCCACCAGTCGCAATGTCTCTTCCAAGACGAGCAGGTCGCGTTCCATCATCTCTGCCCAATTCTGCACATCCCCAAATTCTTTCACGCCTTTCGTGGCCTGATCGAGTTCCTTTTGCCACTTCGCACTCTCTTTGGCAAGTGTGTTGGCCTGCTTTTTCACCTCAGCTTCTTGTTTTGCGATGTTCCTGGCATTTGCGTGGATGTCCTTTGCACGGCGCTGGAACCGAGTGTCATAGTTTGATCCCGCTGATTCCAAAGATGCCAGCACCGCAGCTCGGGCCTCTTCCTGGGCCTTCGAGCTCTCGCTTGCCACTGCCGTGGAGGATAGAGATGATGTTGATGTCATCTCTTCGCGTGCTCGTGGAATGAAAGCAGTTCTGCTTGGTCGAGCGATTGGTGACGACGAAGTCAAGCTGTCAACAACACGAAAATCGAGAACTGCTGGAGGTACAGGCACGACGTCCCAGTCCCCACCTGGCCGTCAGGGGAGCCTAATAGCTTGGTCCGACGCCGCCGGTCATACCAGAGAGCTGATGCTCAAGGCGCCTAAAGCAGCGGTGCGGGCGGTAGGTGGTCGAGCACGAATGCTCAGTGGCTCGGGAGTCATGGTACCAGCATATGGGCGACGGTACGGAAGGTAGCGTAGTAGCGCAGTAGGCTCATATGGCCAGAAGACTCGAAGCTTGCCTGCGTCTGACGTGTTCGCGCGTACCTGCAGTAGTCGTGGACTCTCGTTCAGCTGATTGCAATTGAGTCCCGTACTGCCGTCCAATAACGACTGTTGTTGGTGGGCGGTCAAGCACGTCCATGTATCCCTATCATACTCATCGTCGACTTCAGCCTTCACTGCTTCACGTTGCGCTTAGGCGGCGGCGGCGGCCTCCGACACGCTCTCCGCAACTCTTAACTCTTCTACGGGTGTCAAAGACGGGGACGGGTTGTCCTTTCGACACGTGCGAGCGCGCCCCTTCATACCGAGCGTACTTCCAGCGAGTGATATGCGAGCTGCGGCATTGATCTAATCGCAGGGAGACTAACATCAGGAGACATGGCTCCTGGGTTAATTGAGCCTCAGCCCGCTGTTGAGCCTGTTCAGCAAGTTTCACTGTCCTCGCTGACACAGCAATACGATGACTGCTTGCGATTTTACCTGAACGGCACTAAGATTGTCCTCGACGAAGCCGATCCCGAAATCACGCTTCTGGAATATCTACGAGGTGTAGGCCTGACAGGCACGAAGCTCGGCTGTGCAGAAGGTGGTTGTGGTGCATGTACTGTGGTAGTCTCCCAGTACAATCCGACCACGAAAAAGATATATCATGCCTCGATCAACGCGTGCATTGCTCCGTTGGTGTCGGTCGATGGCAAACACGTCATAACAGTTGAAGGCATTGGCAATGTCAAGAAGCCCCATCCCGCTCAAGAACGCATAGCTAAGGGCAATGGCAGCCAGTGTGGCTTTTGTACGCCTGGTATCGTTATGAGCCTGTACGCGCTCTTGAGGAACACAGATGCCCCATCTGAACATGACGTGGAAGAGGCGTTTGATGGCAATTTGTGCAGATGCACGGGATACAGACCCATTTTGGACGCAGCACAATCGTTCAGCGCAGATAAGGGATGTCCAAAGGCCAAGACGAGTGGCGGGTCTGGATGCTGCATGGAAAAGAACAGCGCAAATGGCAAGAGCAGTTGCTGTCGGAATGGTGTCAAGGATGGCCAGCCCATCAAGCGTTTCACACCTCCAGGACTCATCGAATATAAGCCAGATACGGAGTTGATCTTTCCACCTGCGCTCAGAAGACACGAGTACAAGCCTTTGGCGTTTGGCAATAAACGAAAACGATGGTATAGACCTGTCACACTTCAGCAACTCCTCGAGATCAAAAGCGTGTATCCTTCTGCCAAGATCATCGGAGGGTCGACAGAAACACAAATCGAAGTCAAATTCAAAGCCATGCAGTACACAGTCTCGGTCTTTGTTGGCGACATCCCTGAGCTACGACAGTATAGATTCGAAGAAGATCACATCGAGATAGGCGGCAACGTAACTCTGACCGACCTAGAATCTCTCTCGCTCGAGGCTGCTGAGCACTACGGCTCCGGGAGAGGACAGCCGTTCGCAGCCATAAACAAGCAGATCAGATATTTTGCAGGGCGTCAGATCAGAAACGCTGGCACTCCAGCAGGTAATCTTGCTACTGCCTCACCAATTTCAGACTTGAATCCCGTTCTTCTAGCGACCAATGCAACGATCGTGGCAAAGTCGCTGGACAGCACCATTGAAATCCCCAGTAAGTACATCTGACTTCAACAATTGACAGCACCTACGGTTGCCGTTTCGCACAGTGTAGCTGTTTCCAGCCTTTGCTTCTGCAGCAACAACGCCTTGCGAGTCAGTACTGACCATCGTGCTCTTCGCTTTTAGTGACCGAATTCTTCAAAGCTTATCGAGTCACTGCACTCCCGCCAGACGCCATCATCGCTAGCATCCGTATCCCTGTATTTGCAAAGAAGGGCGAGTTTATGCGAGCATACAAGCAGGCGAAACGGAAAGATGACGATATTGCTATTGTTAATGCAGCTTTGCGAGTACATCTGGATGAAGACAACGTCGTGAAGAACTCAAGTCTCGTGTACGGCGGTATGGCGCCTGTCACGATTGGTGCGAAAAAAGCAATGGCATACCTTGTCGACAAGAAGTTTACAGACCCTTCAACACTTGAGGGAGTCATGAACGCCCTCGAGGAAGATTTTGATCTGAGATTCGGCGTTCCTGGTGGCATGGCAACGTATAGGAAAACTCTAGCGCTGGGATTCTTCTACAAGTTCTACCATGAAGTCTTGTCTGCGCTCAATCCCGAAGGTAAGGAAGTCGATCAAGATTGCCTGGATGAGATCGAGCGAGCAATTTCCAAGGGTCACAAGGACCACACTGTCGGCCAAGCATACGAAAAGAAGATCCTTGGAAAGGAAACGCCCCATGTTGCGGCACTCAAGCAATGCACGGGAGAGGCTCAATACACGGACGACATTCCGGTACAAAAGAATGAATTGTACGGATGCATGGTGCTGAGTACCAAGGCTCACGCAAAGATTCTAAACGTCGATACCTCACCAGCACTTGAATTACCTGGCGTCTACGACTACGTAGATCACCGCGATCTTCCTAATGCCCAGGCCAACTTCTGGGGAGCTCCGAATTGTGACGAAACTTTCTTTGCAGTCGACGAGGTCTTCTGTGCTGGTCAGCCTATCGGTCTAGTACTTGCAACCTCAGCAAAACGTGCTGAAGCAGGCGCTCGGGCGGTCAAGGTTGAATATGAAGATCTACCGGCACTGTTCACGATGGAAGAAGCCATTGCTGCTGATAGCTTCTTTCCGCATTACCACTACATCAATAATGGAGATGTCGAGGAGGCTTTTCACAAAGCTGACCATGTCTTCAGTGGCGTGGCACGCATGGGCGGCCAGGAGCATTTCTATCTGGAGACTAATGCCTGCGTTGCGGTACCAAAGCCGGAAGACGGCGAGATGGAAATATTCAGCTCCACCCAGAATCCCACTGAGACGCAAGCTTACGTTGCGCAGGTTACTGGCGTGTCGGCCAACAAGATTGTCAGCCGGGTGAAACGACTCGGTGGTGGCTTCGGTGGCAAGGAAACAAGGTCCATTCAGCTTGCCGGCATCTGTGCGATCGCAGCGAAGAAGACCCAGCGACCTGTACGAGCTATGCTGAATCGTGACGAAGACATCGCGACATCGGGCCAACGACATCCGTTCCTTGGGCATTGGAAAGTCGCAGTAAACAAAGACGGCAAGCTTCAAGCACTAGATGCGGACATTTACAACAACGGCGGCTGGTCGCAAGACCTCAGCGCTGCTGTTGTCGACAGGGCACTCAGCCACGTCGATGGCTGCTACAACATCCCTAATGTATCGGTGCGAGGAAGAATTTGCAAGACCAATACTGTCTCAAACACAGCCTTTCGTGGCTTTGGTGGCCCGCAAGGAATGTTCATTTGTGAGAGCTTCATGGAAGAGGTCGCCGACCATTTAAGTAAGTACACTCCTGTGTATGAGGCACGACTCAGTCGCACGAAGCCAGCCGGGTCAGTTGTGTGGGAGACGGCAGTCCTGTCTAGGCACTCTGACTCAGAGTCCGCATTTTTCAAGCCAATGCTAATCGTGATTGCTCTTAGGTATGCCAGTCGAGAAACTGCGAGAGGTCAACATGTACGACTCTGGCGAGAAGACACATTTTCGTCAAGAGCTCAAGGATGTAAGTACACCCTCGTGTATGGGGCATGAGTCCGAGCGAAAGGACGCGGTCCGAGGCTCGCAGTGTAGGGCATGGTAGCATTTTCTTACCGCTGTTCCTCGGAGAGCTTATCTTGTCAAACATTGCTGACCCTTGTACCCATTGCTTTTAGTGGTACGTTCCTCTAATGTGGAAGCAAGTCAAGGAGGAGTCGGATTGGGAGCGACGGAAACAAGAGGTCGCGGAATTCAACGCGAAAAATAAGTGGAAGAAGCGTGGTTTGTCGATCGTTCCGACCAAGTTCGGTATATCTTTCACTGCTCTCTTCTTGAACCAGGCTGGGGCCTTGGTGCACATATACCACGACGGCAGTGTGCTGGTTGCCCATGGAGGCACAGAGATGGGTCAGGGGCTCCATACCAAAATGATTCAGATAGCAGCGGAAGCCCTAGAGGTTCCACAGTCAAGTGTGTTCATCAGCGAAACGGCGACAAACACCGTGGCGAACACCTCCTCAACAGCGGCGTCTGCCTCATCGGATCTGAATGGCTATGCTATTTGGAATGCCTGTCAGCAGATCAACGAGCGACTTGCACCCTATCGGGAGAAGCTGGGTAAAGATGCTACGATGAAAGAAATCGCCCATGCGGCATACTTCGACCGGGTCAATTTGTCCGCAAACGGGTTTTACAAGACACCTGACATTGGCTACGTCTGGGGACCGAATACGGGCCAGATGTTCTTCTATTTTACGCAAGGTGTTTCAGCAGCCGAGGTCGAGGTCGACACATTGACCGGCGACTGGACATGTCGAAGGGCAGACATCAAGATGGACGTCGGGAGGTCTATGAATCCCGCTATCGACTACGGCCAAATCGAGGGCGCATTCGTCCAAGGTATGGGTCTTTTCACCATGGAAGAGTCTCTGTGGCATCGTGCAAGTGGTCAGATCTTTACCCGTGGACCCGGTGCCTACAAAATCCCCGGCTTCAGAGACATCCCGCAGGAATTCAACGTGAAGTTGCTCAAGGATGTGAAGTGGGAGAACTTGCGGACCATTCAACGATCGCGAGGAGTGGGCGAGCCACCGCTCTTCATGGGATCGGCGGTGTTCTTTGCCATCCGTGATGCTCTCAAAGCTGCACGAAAGCAGTACGGGAAGGAAGAGGTTCTGAGTCTGGTTAGTCCTGCGACGGTTGAACGTATACGCGTTAGTTGCGCGGACCCGATTTTGCAGCGAGCAGAGGTGAGAGCGCGAGAGGGAGAGAAATCGTTCTTTATTAGCATATAAAAGCACAACCGCGATGGAGCTCGATGCCTGCCTCAATGCCCTGCTTTGGCGGAGCAGCAGATGGCTTGCGCTTGCTAACATTTCGTTCATATGCACATAACACGGTACCAACGCTACACATAGCCACTGCACCATTCCATTCATTTTACAATGTTCTTCGTGCCGCTTCCGCACTGCCTAGAGGTCCTCCTTGGCATCGACACTCTGTGCGATGCTGAGGGGACCATTGATGACCATGAGACTCATAACCTCATACAACGTGTCTGCCGCCGCCATGGTTGTAAGCTCGGCATTCGTGTCATAAGCAGGAGCGACTTCGACAATGTCGGCTGCTACCAAATTGATGCCCTTCAATCCTCGAATGATGGTTCTGAGTTCTCGAGTGGACCATCCGCCAGTCTCAGGAGTCCCGGTGGCCGGAGCGAACGCCGGGTCAAGCGTGTCGATATCAATCGAAAGGTACACCGGGTTCTTGTGTCCGACTCTTTCGTGTATCTTCTTGATGATGCCCTGGGTACCGATGGTGTCGATCTCGCGAGCCTCGACGATGTGGAAACCACAGTATCCGTCATTCTCGTAGTCCGACAATCCACTCAGTGTCGTGCGGATACCGGCGTGGATGTTGGTGTCGTTCCTGAGAAGACCTTCTTGCGAGGCGTGGTAGAAGTATGTTCCGTGATTGACGCTGGCGACTTTGCTTGGAGAGCCTCCGAAGACTTTTGGTCTCCATGTGTCCAGGTGGGAGTCGAAGTGGATGACGGTGATCTGTAGCAGTGCATGCCGGACTCAGCTACCGGTCTAAAAGGTTTCATGCTTTCACAATCTCTTCTTGGAGCAGTCCACTTACCGGTCCGTATGCCTTGTTCATGCTCCTCAGCAACGGCAGTGTAATGGTGTGGTCACCGCCGAGGGTGATCACGCGGGGGAGAGTCTTGCCGTGCTTAGAGATGCCAGGCTCGCTTGCAGCGGTTGCAGGTGCACGCATCAGGATGCTGTTGTGACCTTCTTCGATCTGGTGCAAGGCCCAAGAGTTGTCGTATCTACCAGGCAGGTAATCAGCCATGGCCGTGAACTTATTGATGCTGCTGCTGGCACTCACGAAGTCACAGGAATGTCGCCGCAATCAATCACCTTCGCCCAGCTGTTGAATGGGTTCGCATCCAATGGAACATTGTACCCGCCTTGCAAACATTAGCAGCTGCCTTGGTTCTCCAGATCCCCGGACCTAGACTGCCGCCTTAGGACTGCCAAATCTGGAATCCCAATTCACGATGTTCTGATCAATCAAGACATATCGTGTGGCCTTTGGCACACTCACCACTGAAGCGCACTTTTCGTGAGCCTCACTCCCCATATGTCAAGTAAGCTTATTGTACATACTATAGGTTCAATCGACGGCTACCTTGCCGAATGCCAGATGGGCCGAAGCGCGCACCTGGTCTGTAGGAAGTGCCGGTGTCGAATGGAGCACCAATGAAGGCAATATCATATTTCACGGAATCGGAGGCGAGGCAAGGGTGGTACTGGATGCGTCCGAAGGTCGAGATGCCGGAAAAGACAGAATCCGCCTGTGAATTGTGAGCTTCACCATCATCAATTCCTGTAGAATGCTCACCTGTGTTCCTCCATCGCCGGGCAGAACATTGTACCAGAGCTTCTCATGAGGACCATTCAATGGCTCCTGGTCATGATCATGGTCTCCGTGAGCCTCAGCACTGAGGGTGAGAACACCCAAGGTAAGAGCAACGATTGCACCAACGAACCTCAACATCTTGACTGCCAATAGCTGCTCAAAAAAATGGGATAGCTCTTGCCATCAAGGTACTACATACCGCGCAAATATAGAGCTCAAGAGCACCAGCTCGATCGTAAACACGGCGCGTCGCGTTGTTCTCGTTTACCTAACGGTTATCAACCCTCGCGAGTATCCAGCGGCCCTGAGCTACATGACAGCAGTATCGTGTCGTCAGATGGCCGATGACTGCATGGCTCTGGCTCTGTCCTTGTTCCTGTAGATAGGCACAGGAACAAGCCTCCGGTAACAGCAGCGGCGAGCTCGATTGGCGTTACTCTTACGTGTGGATGCATGAGGTGTACGCTCGGCGTGCATCTCGCATGCTTGCAGCTGCATGACAAGCGTGCATTGACATGCGAGGCGGCATTGCCTTAGTCAATGGCCTCTGTCAAGATCAGTTGCTGTCAAAGTCTGTTTGTGTAGCTGTGCAAGAAGATAAGAAGTGGGGAGCTTGAGCTTCCAGCGAGGCGTGCCGTGGCATTGAGTGAATCTTTGTCCCCGGATTGATAGGCACTTGGCGCACATGAGATGCGCTTTTAGTGCCGGGATCCACTTGACGGATTTGGAAGGCCCGTACGATCTATCTGGGCAGAAGAACAGCACGACTGAACTGATAGCCTGGCCAAATTTCGTCTGTTTTGATACGATCTACCTCAAGAGTCATGTCGTAACCATTGTGCCATCGTCACACGTCGCTGCCGTGACCTTGTTCAGCCACATCTTCGGGGTCTAGTCGTTCCAAGGCATTCTCGACTTGTTTGTTCCAGTTGCTGACAGCAACGATAGCCCACTCGAGGATCCCGACAAGATACAGCGCAACGCACTGACCCACCCACAGGCCTGAGAGGCCCCAGCCATGTAAGGCGAGATAGATGCCCAACGGCAGGGCGCCGCAGTAGTAGGAGACGATATTGACGGCAGCACCCACGTGCTGTCTGCCCATACCTCTCAGGGCTCCGCCGCATGATCCATTGAGACCATCGGCGATCTGGAACAGCGCGACGTACGGCAGCACTTTCGCTGTGAGCTTAACGACCTCATCGTCGTCGTTGAACAGCCGCGCGAAGTTCTCTTTTGTGACCAGTAGAATCGCAAGCACAAGAGCGCCCAGCAACATTGATAGCCATGCCGCAGTATTCGCTGATAATGCAGCTCCTGTTGCATTGCGCGCCCCGAGTAGATTGCCGATTCGTGATGACGTTGCCACGCCGACTCCGACTAGAAGAAATTATCAGCAGGGAGCATAGATACGTTTGGGCCGGTGGTCTTACATGGTATCGTATTCATGACCTGATCAGCCGTCACTAAAGAGGGCGGAAAATGGTCAGGTGATGCGCAAAATGGCGGCAAAGTTGAGGCAGGGGCTTTCCATCACTTACTGATCACTGACTGCGCCGCAAGAGGAATGGTGCCAAGTTGCCCGGCAACGATAGCAACGATTTCGAATGCCCACCACTCGGTTCCCACATGCACAACGCCGAGTGCTGCAATCCTCGCGAAGCTGCCAATGTTCTTAAGACATCTGCGATCGAAGCCGCCCCAACACTCGTGACCCGCCACGAATCTTGTGTAGAGAAGCAACAGGATGAATGATAGCCAGTAGGAGATACCAGTCGCAATGGGCGCTCCGAACAGTCCCAGGTCGAAAGTATAGATAAAGAGGTAGTTGAGACCAGCGTTGAGAGGGGACGAGATCAGCAAAACATACGTTCCTGGCCTCATGATGCCCTGCGCTTGTAGGTATTTCTTCATACACTCGAAATAGATGTAGCCCAAACCACCCGGGATGAGAGTGCTGAGAAATTTCGACGAGTCGCGCGCGATGTAGTCTTCTTGGCCCAGGAGTCTGAATACAGGCTCGGAGCAGAGCCATAGAGCAGCGACGGGAATGTAGAAAAGGGTCAGCACGAATAGAGCGCGCTGAAGGATAATGCCCAGATCGTGCTTGTTCTTGCTTCCAGTAAAGGATGCAGATGCCAAAGTATCGATGGCAGTCGTTCCTCCCATGCCAATAAGCCAGGCTGAGGCCATGGCGAACATGTAGCTGAAAGCTGCTACAGCGAGCGATTCGGGGCTAAGACGTCCAACGATCAAGACTGATATAGTCTGCAATGAGTTTTGCAAGGTGTAGGCCAGAATGACAGGTATGGATGCTTTCAACAAGATCCAAAACTCCGAAGCTATCCTCTCGACTTCCGTTTGCCCATCGGGGTCGAAAGACGAGTGGCACCCCTGAGCATGTTCAGCGTGCGGTTTGGACAACAGTGATGTGGTTTCGTGTGGGATGCTCGAGGTTGCGGGATGCTCGTCCTGTTTGGGGGGGGTAAACATGTTCGGCAAGCAGGCCACAGCGCTCTTGACAGTGTCTTGACTTTCCATCATGTAGGTAGGCTGTAAGTAGGTAGGAATGCTAAGGAATGTAAAGTTCAAAGACGGCAGCAGGTGAAGGATGTGTGCTGTGGCCCCATGGCCGTGGCCTCGCTGGCATGGCTCTATGGCTCTACACACTACAAGCCGGCCGGTGACTACAGTAGAACTAAAGCTTTACGCTGCATTGGCCAAGCAAGGCTGAGATTAGAGGTAGCGGTGCAGCTGTACAGCACTACAGGCTCAGCATTGCCTTGCCTGCTGTCCGAGCCGTCGTTGCTGGAGGGTTGAATGGAGATGGAGATGCTTATCGTGGGCCGACGGCTTGCCTTATTAGTTCTACTTTAGTAACGGAATGGGAATGGTGAGAGGGAGTGTGTGACTTGATCGGATTATCGGATTCGCCGATCCGACATCGTCGTCTCATCGAACCGCCGCCCAAGTTTCACGAATGCGGCTGCGTGCATGAAATGCGAAAAAGACGAGCGTTGCAAGCAGAGTGCTGCCTCCACGGCCACGTTCGCCATGCATACATGATACAGTACAGTCTCTCTACCCATTCGCTGCTCCGTCGTTCCGTCGTTCCACTGACCACACGCTCGCTCGCTCATACAACATCATTCATTCTGCTTCATTCTTGCCATCGGCACCTCGTTCACCGCTATGCTACACGCTTGGTGGCGCACATTCGTTGCACTGGGATGTCTGACTATGTAGTTGTTGTACCGTCTCTGATTTCTGCGAGCTTCCCATCACACCGTTACTCACCTCCATCACTCCTTCGCCATGGCCAACTTCTTTTCGGCATGGGCGACTTGGGAAAAGCTGGTGTTCCTACTGGGAGTAAGTATAGCATCACCCAAGGAGAGCGGCATGCTGACAGGAATGCAGTGTGCTATTGTTGTGACGATTCTTCTAGGCTGTGGGAAGCTGGCCTATACACATCGCAAACTTCGAAGATACACTGCACTTGCAGAGCAGGAGAAGAAGGAGCAAGCCGTGGCGCGCCAGATGAGCCAGCGCCGAAAGCCGGACGCGCCGTTCGGCATTAGAGCCATCGAAAGTGGCATCGAGGTTGAAGACGTATGGATATCGAGAAGTAACACGCCCGAGCCGCCAACCACTCGCGATACAAACCCATCGTCACTTTGGGACCATGTGCCCAGGGGGCATTGCAGCATCGATCTCGAAAAGAGCCAGATACCAATCAGCCACGATAGGTCATCCAATGCTACGACAGGACATGCCCAGCAACCAAGCTTGCATGATCGCAAGACCACTCAACCTTCGCGCTCTGCGTCTCACAGCAGCCGTGATACATCTGATATAGCTCCCATCACGAGACCGTCGACCGCAAAGGTGAAGGAATATCCACCAGCCGCCCTATCTAAATACACTGGTAATCCAGCGTTACGGCAGGTCTCTGGAGTAACCACAATGGATGGTCTTGATGCGATACATAAGGCTTCAGGAAACTTCCATTCAACTCGTGACGCAGCAGGAGAGAGCTTCGAGAGCAGCGCGTCAGCCCAGTCTACCGACGACAGTACGGATAGCGAGCCTATTGCTGCCGCAGCACCGGGTCTTCTCAACCATCAAATTAAGCAGAGACAGCACTCGACAGATCTGGATCTCATGCACAGCCATCGCATGTCGCAAGCAGCTGAGACGGGTCAGTTGACTCCACGAATTCGCAGACCGGGCTTCAGTGGCGAGTGGGCAAGCATTGCAAACACGCCAATGGCCATCTCGGCCGAGCCCAGCGATTACTTTTGCAGGGCAAGATCACAGTCGCCCGACAAGAGTCACTTGGCGGGGAGTTTGGCTTCCTCTGCCAGGACTTTCGTGCCGCCGAGCATAGACACTTTGCCACCAGCGGTCCGCCGCGCAAGCTTACCAGGCCCGAAGGTGGCCTCTTTCGCCGACTTCTGCCAGACGGCCCCTCCATCACCTATGCGAGACCACCACAGGCCAGCAAGTGCTGGCAGTGTAATGTCCACGAAGTCAGCGATGCAAATAGTCGGCGACTCGCTCTCGGAATTCATGTCAGCACCATCACGCCCGGCCGAAACTACGGCGCCTCGCATTCGACCTCCAGAGCCGAGCACGCAGCCGAAAGAGACACCTGCGCCGCGGCCTGCCCAACCAAGCAGCTCGTCGTTTGAGAAGAAAGCATCATCAGTCGTTCGTGGACATGGTTCTGGGTTTGAGATCCTGAAACCTGGCACTTTTGGCACGCCGACAGCACCAGCAGAGCACGTACCAGAGAAGCTGCAAAAGTCACAGCCTCAAGCGCCACCGATAAGTCTTCACAATAGTGTGCGGACAGCGAACACGTCACGGCCCAGGTCGAGTAGTGCCGGAAGTGGACGAAGGCTTCAAAAGAAAAGAAGGCCGAGCTCAGAGTCAGAGACCAGTTCGGATGGGAGAAGCGGGAGTCGTGGAAGCGTTGTATGAGTATGTTTTTGTATTACGGAGAGTTCATGCATGGAGAAGCGGGAGTCGTGGAAGCGTTGTATGAGTATGTTTTTGTATTATGGAGAGTTCATGCATGGAGAAGACGTGATACACATAGACTTGATGATACCAAGAATAATGAGAACGACGTTTGTAATGACGGGAGGAATGTTCCGGCTTCCTCTTCTTGTGTAGATCTGGACAACATGAAGATGCAAGTGTTGGCTTTAGGCAAGGAAGGTGCAAATCAAGACCGAAGGAAAGGTAGCGGAAGGGGCTGTCGACCTGAATTGATAAGAGGCATAAGAGGCAAGAATTGTGCTCAGACATCGAGAACCTGAAGCGTCAAGGTTGAGGACATGCAACTTGGCACAGAGCGATAGTGGGTATGTCAATCAAATTCTTGGAAGACAGCCTGGGTTAGAGCATGCCTTTCTGCAAGCACAAAGCCCAGCGGCAAACCACAGCCGTTTAGAAAATGCCCCTCGCTCCATGTAACGCCAGAAACGAAATCATTCGTCTCCCATAGATCTCGTGTCACGAGTCTTAGCCTCGCTCCAATGTAATCCACTGCTCGCTTGCCCCTTTTTGTCCTTGTCAAGTTGCTCTGGCGTGAGAAGTGGTGTCGTGGATAGACAGGCTTTGTTCCGAGAGATGGGAAAACGTATCCTCGACAAGGTGCTGCCTGGTTTCGTGTATGCTCTTCTCGTCCCATCGATTAGCAGCCACCAATCTGCTCCTGATAGACCTCGAGCGAGTCGCCGTCGGTCATTTCAAGCTTCGGTCAAGTCAGTGCTTTGTGCCTCAGCCGACTAACGCTCCACTCATATACGTACGGTGTCTGGCGAATCGGTTGGGTTCACGCGCTGTCCGTCAAACAGGAACCGCACGCTCTGCGGACTCCTGCCTTGGCGCTCGCAGAAAGCATCCATGAGCTTCTTGAGTTGCGTAGTACGCTTGATCTTGAAGAACACCTCATTGTTATTGTCAGTGACCTTGATGTTGAGGTGCTCGTTCTGTTGCGGTTGCTCCTGCTGATCGGCAGGTGGTGTGCCGTTGTGCTCAGCCATGGCGTAAGGCTACGTAGAGTTGAGGGGTTGGATCGAGGTGTCTTTCTGGCGATGTGGGCTGCTTTGGATGTGGAGCCAAAGGTTGAGGTCCGAAATTGAAGTGCGATCGAGCTTTTATACTCGTCTTAGATGACTAAGAGGCGTGTGAACGAACAAGGTGATCTTCTGGTATGGACAATGATGATGCCTGCGACAGAAGCAGAAGCGCGCTGTGAAGCGTCAGAAGTGAGCGGCTACGGAAGGTGCGGTGTTGAAGCTGAAGGCACGACTGGGCTCTCAGTGATCTCGGTGAAGTCGAGCTTTGGCGCTTACCTCTTTGACTACGGTCAATGAAAGTGGGCGATTGCTACAGCAAAGTATCTCAGGTCAGGATTGTCTGCGGCCAAAGGCTGTTGTATGAGAGAAGTGACGCGAACAGTGGGGTCGGTTCTTTTGCCAAGCCACAGACACATGGCTTTGAGGTCACGAGCGCCGACGAACGTGAACTCGAATGCCCCAGATCACTCACGACAGGACTCACTCCAGCACGGGCTTTCATCACACGAGAATGGCTTAGAGTGAAGATGGTGAGGCTATGTGATGTCGAGTGGTTCTAGCTCCCTGCTTCACTAACACGCATCGAAGACGAGTCCTACAGACGGCCTGAAGAGCGAGCCACCTTGCCACCCTCAAGCTTGCGCCATACAAGGTGTGACATTCGAGCGCCATGTACTCCAAGTCAGAGCTGATAAATGCCAGACTGCATCCAGAAGAACAACTACAAGGAGGAGAAGTGCCAGAAGCAGGTATCGGTAGCACGCCAACACATGTCTGCCAGCCATTGCTTACCCTGTCTTCCAGATTGATGCCTTGTACGAGTGCTGTAATCTTTTCTACAAAAAAGAGGGCAGTGAGGCCAGCACAGTCAGCTGCCCGAAAGCCCATCTCTTGCGGTGCGCCATTTCCATCCCTGAGCACAATTGCTCGACTTGAAACTAACATTTGTTGTAGACTGAAGATGAAGCAGCGATCGGGGGGCACCAGATAGACCATGATCGGCTGTGGATAGACCAGACTTCCGCCTGAAAATATGTAGTAGCTTGTTGACATGATTGTCACACCCAGTAGATATCCAAAATCCCCTCAACTCGGAATCTGGCAAGTTTCCAGCAGATGCGCTCGATCTTAGGTCACCGGAGCACGCAAGGAGGCCTCATGGACCTATACTAACACTGAACGTTCGTACCGAGACTCTAATGGTGGCCTGTAAAGACATTGTTGAAGAAGAGGAGAAGAAGAAGGGAAGCGAAGCTGCGGCTTCAGAAGAAATTGACACTGCTCGGCTAGTCGCTTTGTCACGGAGGACATATGTATGCGCAGCGTGTGTCAAAATTGCTTGTTGAGATTGCATTTGCTTGGAAGGAACAGGCGACCTCCGACCAGACAACAACACTCCGCATTCTTTTAGTCGCTACGGAATACTATACGGTGACTGCTTTCGGCTTGGACGTGTCATATTGTCGGTTGTATTTATTTGGACACAAGGAAAGACATAAAATCTTCGCTCACGCAATCTGTCCACGCCACGAAGCCGGAAGAGGCAATTCTCGATACCAACCAATATGGCTCCCAGGAAGGTTATCATAGATACGGATCCCGTGAGTGAATGTGTCCTCATACCTGTGACATTGGAGCTGACACTTGCCGCAGGGTGTCGACGATGTCGTTGCTATGCTCCTCGCTTTTTCCGCTCTGTCAGAAGAGCTTGAGGTCTTGTTACTGTCTGTGACATACGGCAACATTGATGTGCAGAATTGTCTTCGGAATGTTGTGTGAGTTAGGTTGAAATAAGATGGTGACCGTTGCTCGTTGTTGAGCATGTTGAGAACCAGAAGCTGAACAAGGACTGGCCTTGATTTCAGCTGTTCGATCAAGAGACCGCCGCGAAGGGAGGCGGACATTTTGCTGACAGTCCATGCTGACAGATCTCTGTTCTTCCACGTCGAAAAGGAAATCGAATGGCGCAAGTCTCAAGGGAAGCCATTAGGGTTCGATAGTCTAAGAAAGCAGAAGCCTCTTGTCGCCATTGGACCGGAACATCCTCTGGCTGATCAATTATTGATGGCTGACTTCTTTCACGGGACCGATGGGCTTGGAGGAATCCACGAAACAGTATGTACATCACCTGTAGCAGTGGATCCGATCGTCCTCGTAAGTTGAAGACTGACTACCACAGCACCCACACTTTACACCTGCAGAAACCTGGAAGCAATTGTTCACCAAAGCCGGGAGCAGCCAGAGCCCAGCTGATCGTATCGTTACGACCGAACTGCAAAATGTAGACGCAATGTTCATTCCTTCCCAAGCACCAGCAGACGAGGAGATTCTACGACTTCTTCGAGAGAACGAGCCAGACACAATAACGATTGTTGCCATTGGACCTTTGACTAATCTTGCGCTCGCGGCCGCTAAAGACACGGAAACCTTTCTGAAAGCGAAAGAGATCGTAGTCATGGGTGGTACTATCTATGAGCACGGCAATGTAGGTCCTTTTCCCAATCAGCAGGCGTCTTTGGTCTCAGAGCCCCCCATTTCCTCTTGTTAAACAAGCTTCCAGGCCAATACGAGATATGCTGAATCTTCGAAACCAGATTACTCCTTGTGCCGAGTTTAACACATTTGCCGACTCTTATGCTGCGGCTCGTCTATACGCCCTCACCTCCCCGAGGCCAAGCTCGACAATGCCACCTACTCCTCCAGCGCCTACAGGTCAGCCAGAAGGACAACATCCTCCACCGTACTTGGCGCCATATCCAGAGAATCTTTCGCGGCGTCTGAAAGTTACCTTGTTTCCGCTCGATATAACCGAGCAACACATCTTATCAAGAGGGACCTTCAGGAAGTTCATTGAGCCTCAGGTTGCCGCAGGAAGTCCTCTTGCTGACTGGGCTGCGACATTCTTGACTTCCACATTCCGCAAGGTTGAGTCACTCCAGGAGAACCTCTCTGGAGATGCGGTTGGGTTGCAACTACACGATCCACTCACGATATGGTACTGTATGGCGACGACTCTTACAGGTGAGTCAACGGCACTCTTGCTTCAAAAGGGTCCCAGCTGACTATTTTGAACTCCTAGGCTGGCAAATTAGTGAGAATGAAGATTTGCGAGTCGAGACGTCCGGTCAATGGACTCGCGGCATGTATGTCATCGACCGGCGGACACGCAAGAAGCTTGAGGAGGGGGATCCAGAAGCTGGTAGTGACCATGGCAAGTGGTTGAGCGTGAAGAGCGGAAACCGCCTTGACAGATGCACTGGAAGTCCGCAGACTGCTGGACAGCAGGCATTTGGAGAATTTCTGTTGCAACGTATCTTCGGCATCGAGACCTGAGTGTGCGCAGAAATGGCACGCTCCACGTTGTCGAGCTGGTGGTGGTCCAGATGGTGTTCGGTGATCCCAAAAGCTGCGTCTCGTACCTGAATGTCTGGCCGTGCTTCTGATACCATGATGCTGTTCACGTTCTAGAAGATCAGTCAGCGTGCGGTGTCGGCAATGTACCCACAGGTACCCTAGCACGCCATGTCGTGCTTCTTGCGGTTCCGGCCCGAGGTTTCTAATCATTTGTCCGTGATCTCACGCCGCAGCCCACTTGGATTATTGTTATAATTGTCTTTGGACTTCACTTCAATCCTGTATAGATGCCACTCTCCTTACGATAGACCGTAGCAATATGCCTGATTTTCCGTCGCTGGCCTCACCAGCTTTTACGCCTATACGATCGCCAAAAGCCGAGCGACACGAACAAAATAATGTCTCGCATCTGCAACTCGACAACGACTTCTCGACGAATACAGCTCCGCCGCTGATCAGTCCTGCCTTCACACCGCCGCGCTCCCCCTTTGCAGACGGACAACGACACGACAGACTACCCAGAAGCGTGCCGACCGAGCCACATGATGCTTCTACCGAGGCTTCCCAGCCGAAGCTGCTGGAGGAGCTGCCTCACGTAACATGCGAAGTACGCGCGAGGATACCTACGACTACTGGGCAAGAAATGTGGCTGCACCTCTACCATAACAATGTAGACAACAAAGAACATATGGCGATTGTCTTTGGGCCACATATTCGCAGCAAGAGTTTAGATGCACCACGGCCCGGCGAAACGGAGCGAGACCGGATGATTCGAGGTGCTTACACTGGTACACTATATCCCGGACGGATGCACAGCAGACTGGATCAAATACGTTCAGATGCTGGTGTTTCTGCGCGACCTCCATCACCACACACGAATGGCACTTCTTCATCGCCAGACCGGAAATCTTCAGATGCGGAGTCAATAAGCTCCACGCACTCCTCGTATCCACCCGAGCTCGGACCACCCCTGGTGCGGATACATTCGGAATGTTATACGGGCGAGACGGTGTGGTCCGCGCGATGCGATTGTGGTGAGCAGTTGGATGAGGCTGCGAGATTGATGTCTTTGCCGGTTGCTACACCTGCTGGGACGCCAGATACTGAGCATCCACAATCGCGATTGCAGTCAGCTGGAGGTGTAATTGTATATTTGCGACAGGAAGGTCGTGGTATTGGACTTCTCAGCAAGTTGAAGGCGTATAATCTACAGGATCTGGGTCATGATACCATGGAAGCCAACATTCTTCTCCGACACCCAGGAGACGCGAGATCTTACGGTTTGGCGACTGCAATTTTGATCGATCTTGGACTTGATGGCGAACGCGGTATCAAGCTGCTCACAAACAATCCTGAAAAGGTGAGAGCTGTGGAAGGACCGCACCGAGAGGTCCGCGTAATCGAGCGCGTGCCTATGATCCCGTTGGCTTGGCAGACGAAAGGCGAGAAGGGATTCACGAGTCCTGAAGTTGAAAAGTATATCTCGACGAAGATTGAGAAGTTCAAGCATATGTTCTCGTCGACATGAGCATCTAAGGCTGGGAATCACGATTCTTGTAACAGACTGCGCGAAAGACCTGTCAGAAATGACCAAAAGTTCCTCACGCCTGAGATATGGGCTACGAGAAGTATCGTAGAGGTCGAGAGGTATCCGAGATGAGAAAGCTCAGAATCTCAAAACACCAATGCAGTCAAAAGAAAAAAAGACATCTGCGAAGGTCAGACCTGTCACATAACAGTCAGGAAGCGCGAACTGAAGACTTCTGGCGTTCGGTGTACCAGTAGCTTTGCTTTCCGAGAGCGTAAGCTGGTTGGGGTCAAACCGCCTCCGTTTGTTAGATCCTGCGGTAAATGCGAGGACATTCGCATTTTTGTTATAATAAATCTACGAAAGCCGGGACACAGAGATCGACCATCGCCTGTTCTGAGTGCTGAAGACAACCTGCCGCGAATTCTCGAGCCGGCCACAGCAGTCTGGTTGTTCGATCCTGGTCTGCCCGCACCTCTCCCCTCGATCCCTGGCGAAGCTTAATCACAGCCTCAGGTGCCTAGCCGAACGCTCGGAGGTCACAAGCGGAATGCTTTGAGCCTTCGGCACGATTTGATATTATGAAGCGGCAGCTTGGAACTGAAGCAGAGGTCGAGTATTGATGGCAGAAGTCACTACGCGGCTGATAGTCGTCAACCTTCCACTCTTGAAACCAACTGAGCAAAGATGGCAGATCTATGACACTCGTGAGCAAAGCCCCACAGCTCCATCCCTTTGCTAACCGACGCGTTCGGAAGGTGTTTTCAACGCAAATTAGCGCCGAGTCAATCGTGCTACGTGTAGGTTCTTGAACCACTCGTAGAGCATCTAGTAGATAGTATTTATAGGGGATTACACTAATAATAATCCTTGTATAGCTCTACAATACGGACTCTTACCTAGACTTAGCCTCTATAAGTGAATATATCTTTTTCTTTAATAGAATAACTAATCTTCTACGTACGGCTACTAGTCGATAGGTTATTATCTAATCCTCGAGAGGTTATCGCAATGCCTTCTAATAGTACTATAGTCGACTTTGCGGATATAGCGAGTAATATAGGGAATACGGACGTAGCTCGGGTAGTTAGTAATAGCGTAACTAGTATAGATAAAGAGGTAGAACGAGACCTAGGTAAAGAGTCGGAAGTTAAAGAAGCTATAGAAGATCTAGATACTATATAGTAACCTAAGAAGGCGTAGAAAGTAACCTAGTTAATACTAGAGACTATACCTATAATAGATAATCTCGAGGGTTATGTTCTACTAGAGGGTTAGTATTATTAGCGTAGTATCCACTTGCCTAATAACTTCTATAATTAGAAGTATAAATTGCCGCCTATTGTATATCTTAATAGGTATATTAGCGGATAGTATAGCGAGACCTATCTAGCTAATAGTAATAGTAGGTTTAGACTCTGTTTTAACCTACTATTACTATTCTTCCGGCTCTTCTTTACGGACTTCCTATTTAGTCTAATCGCTAGATATACTAACGAATATACGGCTTTTAAGAAGGCTCTTTACTAGAAGAATATAATAGTCTTAGAGATAAAGATATAGCTAGGTTTAGTCGTATATATATCCGTAATTAGGCAAGCCGACCTTAACGAATACTAGACCCGGAATAGAGAGTTTCTATACTATCCGATAGCGTAGTATATAGGTCGCAACCGCTTCCAAGCTATTAAGAGATACCTATATCTTTTAAAGCCGATCGAGAAGCTCGTAAAGTATCGTTTCTTCGAGAAGGTAAAGCTAATAGTAGACGAGTTGAGAAGGACATTTAAGCTATATATAACGCCTCGTATAGAAGTTAGTATCGACGAAATTATAGTACGTTTTATAGGCAGGTCTAGCTATATAACTATAGTCTATAGTAAGCTAATTCTAGTCGGATATTACGTACTAGCGCTCTACGATACTAGATACTACTATTTATTTACCTTTAAGAGTCCTATAACCGGCTATATCGATATAGATATTAGTAGAGTTATTGCTAGGCTAAATCTCGCTTAGTAAGTAGTCGTACGGCTATTACCGCTAATATTACGTATAGTCGTCTAGCTAGTTTCTTAACTACCTATAACGATATACTTCTTTATACTATACTACGACAACCTCTTTAGTAGCTATAAGCTATTCTACGTCCTTCGAGCTATAGGTATCGCCGCCTACGGTACCGCGAGAGCTATCGGTTTAGACTAGCTAAAGGCACTTTCTAGCATAGCGAACAAAGCTAGTACGATTCTTCCCTATAACTAGTAATTATTTAGCGTTTAGTTTAGCGATATAGTCGCTATTATATAGCAAGATAAGAACCTCGTTTAGGCAATTACGATAGTATACTAGCCTTCTATATTCGATAAGAAAGAGCGTAGGAAACCTCGTAGACAAAGCATACTAGCAAAGCGACTAAGAGAGGCAGTATAGTATAGATTAGGGTATATTAAATTGCCGGTACCTTAGTAGTCTATCGACTATAATCTCTTTATAGGTAGAGTCGATATCTACGATCAATTACGGTCCTACTATAGTACTTAACTAAAGTTAGTAAGAGCCTAGTTTGCCTTATTCTTTAATATACTAGACATAGCTATTATTAATGCCTTTATCCTATACCGAGAGCTATACCTACGACTATACTCTATGCCGCTAGGCTTGCGCTTAAAGTATATAAAGGATAAGCTATTATTCTCGTAGCGACAATTTAGATTAAGGCTCGCTTAGTACCTCGTTCTATCCGGATATTATAAGTAAGATCTAGGCAATATTACTAGGCTAAATACCTCGAAAGTTAGAGTTAAGCGGAAGCATAGAGGTTAATACGTATACGGATCTAAACCCTAAGGAAACACTAGTATTTCGCGTAGAAATAGCTATGTAATATCCGCTAGCGTACTTCTAATAGTACGGCGACTTCCTAGAAGCTACGAAGCTATTCGCTATAGTAATACAAAGCGACTATCTTACTAGTACTATCGCTATAAGAAGAATATAAGAAAGTCAACTTTAGCGCGTCTACGACTAACTAGCTTTTACTATACGGTCTATAGACCTACGTATCCCTTATACTATACCTATTAATCTATATTCTATATAGCTATATAGGGTTACCTACTAACCGTTATATTTAATCTATCGAAGAGCCGTACTACGGCATCTTCGAGGTCTATAACCCTCCTTTATAGGGCTCTAAACTTAGTCGTATTTACCTTATTCGGACGCTTAACCTTAATAACTAATAGCGGTAAAGAGCCCTAATAATTAGGGCAATCTTGTAGTATAACGACTCGATTAACTAGCGGTGTCTATAGCGGCGGAGGTAAAGGTAGCGGTAACGAATAGGGCGGTAACGAAGAGGGCACTACGGTAGACGTATCGATATGCCCTTCTTCGCCTCTTATAGGAGACTTCTTATTATTAGCGCTAGTCGATCTACCTACTTGGTAACCCTTATAGTACTTATAACGGCTCAAGTGCTAATCTAATACAAAATATCTATCTACTATAGTACTAAGAGCCGGTCTAATAGTACTAAGGAATGCCTCGCGCTTAACTATAATCGTTACTATCCGACGGTCTCCGAGAGCCTATCCTATGCGGCTAAGATTAGCCTTCTACGTTGAAAGACAGCTAAGGGATTGGTATCTAGAACTTAGGTAGATAGCTCTTGAAAGGACATCGTATGCCTAAAACCCTATTATATCGATCATTTTTGTTTATTCCTAAGAGGGGTTTTTATAGCTATTCCGGTAGCGTTACCGGTTACCGGTAGTAAGTCCTCTAGGGACACCGCCTATACACAATCTTAATACATGCTTAGAATATGCTCTTCTCGACAATAGTTTTCGGCTTAGTCGTACATTCGGTATATCGTTCATTAGCCGATACTTAATGAAAGCTAAACGAAAATGTCCGTAGGTAAGTTAGACCTCTTCGGCAGGATCTTGGGTCTAGTAGCCTACCGAGCCGGGGTCGATTATCAACCTTTGGCTTAATAGCAAGGCTAATATCCGAGGTTGCGTTAGTTACTTTACCCCTCGCCCTAGCTCGGGGATTTAAGCTATACGTAAAATCGCACTTTGTTAGTAGGCTATACGTAAAAGTCGATATTATCGTAGGTTGCAAGCCGCATATAGTAGGAAACTAGGTATAAGTGCGATTATGGTTAAGAGATAGGAGATTTCCGGCATATTGCGACCGTGTATATCAATATAGACCTAATCTTAGCGCAAATCTCGCATTAACCATATAGTCAATTACTATATAGGTTGGCCTATATGTCTAGCATAAGGCTATAGTAGGTTCTTTAGTATATCTACTGTCTTGTAGACAGTCTTCGAGCTTGATAGGGTTGTTCTTACTACTAGCGACTCTACCTCTATAACGATTGGTTTTCTTCGGAGCTTCGTAGAATTGTCGCTTCCGCTATATCGAGTCATGGCGGCGACGAGGAGGTACCAAATGAGGCCAGATTATAGTATAGATAGTATCCTCATTAAGCAGTGCCTTATCTTGTTGTAGCTAGTCTAAACGAGTGTCCGGCTCTTGCGCGAATAAGCCGTATAATCGTCGCTTTGACTCAACGTTAGTCTATACTAGAATATCGCTTGCTTCGTTACTATCGTAGGTACGGCTCGGCAGTAACAATGTCGCTATAGGTGTCCAAGTATATATAATGTCGCCGCTCTTAGATGTATAGGTATAACGCTTGTAATAGTTAATAGTATTAGCGTACGGATCGCTAGTCTTCTTAATAGTATTGTTGTTGTCGCAAGTGAGAGTAAGAAGTCGCATATCGAAGACTCGTTATAGCGGCTTATCGATAGGCTACAATACAACGTCCGTCTACTTAGTCTTACTATTGTTATTAAATAGAACACGGAAGGCCTCGTAGTACTTGAGTCGATATAAGCGTGCCCTATTACAAGCATTCTATGCCTCTCGAAGCATCTTCTAATAGCTATTGTTAGCTATGTCCTTGTCTATTTAAGTAAGTTGTAAGCGTAATCCGTCTGCCTCGATAGTACCTACTCGGATAAGCCGATTAGGCTATTCCTTCTAGCGCTTCTTTGTACGCTCTACAATGCTTATAGATTGATATTTGCGCTTGTATTCTTTACCTTTACATATAGCTACGTCAACTGATATGTCGTAGACAGCCTATGCCTCCTTTGTAGGTAAAGAGGAAAATGGGTTAAACGACGACAATGCTAGGTCGATACCTAGCGGGGCTTGCTTTGGATAAGAACGTCGGAAGTCTCTACGAGCTTGTATAGTACTACGTAATTGTTTGATCGCACGGGGGCTAGTAGTAGTAGTAAGGAGCTATGCTAGAAGTTCGGGGGTTGGTATACGAATTCTTAGTACTAGCGGAGGCGACGACGGCATGCCGTTAGCGATCAAGTTTTCTAGGTCCTCTAAATGATAACGATTATTAGCGTAGGACTACCTATTTGGATCGATAATGGAGGGCTTAGCGGAACGTTCTTGCTTAACCGAAGCGAGGTGTTCCTCCTACGCGACCTCCGCTATTGCGAGAGATTCCTAAACCTAGGTTTCTTCCTACGCTAATTCACTCTCGATTACTTACTAGTTCTAATTATGGTCTATCGCGCTATACTAATCTCGAATATGTCGATAAGGGACCTCTCTATCGGTTAGGAATATGCCTATCTTGCGGAATACTAACCTTATATTATGTTTAGTAAATGTCTTGTCCCGAATAGCTAAGAGTGCCTCTATGAACTCGGGTATGCTAAACTCGCTAATACTACGGTATGTAGCCTCTAATACGGCTTGTCTATGCCTCAACTTATAGACCTAGAATAAGATAATATCTAGCGGCTACATGAAGTACGAAGTGTGTAGTTGTAAGCCCTATAATTGGATCTTGTATCGCTTTGCAAAGGCTACAAATTCCTTGAAGTAGTAGGAGCCATAATTGTCGCATAGTAGTACCCTCTATTCGTTTGGATCTTTAGGTCTCGTCTTGCGCTCAAACTAGCGGATATAGTATATAGCTATGTCGTCTATTATGTAACTAGAGTCGTTAATAGTAATTAAGAAGTTATCTTTGCCTATACACGAGTATTGTAGTTAGTAGGTAACGTTGTTATTGTGCCTACCTTAGGTAGTAAACTAACATTCTACTAGTAACTAACGTTCTTGGACTATTACCGCTTTAACAATTAACTAATAGTCAATTACCTTACCGAAGGCGTTAACGGTCTCGACGATAGTTATATACGTACGGTTACTATTACATTCGGTCTAGGCGCGCCGCTTTGTATCTATTGTAACGATATACTCGTTACTACCAATTCCGACTCGAAATCCGGTCTCGTCGAAATTCTATATATTCCGTACCTTTATACTCAATCGCAATAACATCGCCTTAAAGTAGTTAAACTAGGCTCTTATAGTAGAAGGATCGTGCGCCTCTTTGCGTTAGACCTCGATAGGTTTAGACTTTACTTTACTAAGACCGTACCGATAAAGAAAGCGATCCGCCTAATCTACTCCAAATAGCGATATTGTATCTACTAACACTCCTTCTAGTAGTATACTAACTAGTATTTCCATAGCGACTATAACGATTAGCGCTACTAGTAGGAACATGCCTATTGCGTCTCTTTCTCGACAATAATCCGCAAGCGCTAACTCCTACGATCGGTCTAGCTTAGTATTCGTTAGGGTACGAGATAGTAGCGATCTACGGCTATTAATCCGCTAGTAAATGCGAGAATATAGGTTAGATACCCTCTCGGTTATACAAAGCGCTCGAATACTAACTTTAGTACCTTTGGCCTCCATTTCGCGATACTTCGAAACGATACGATCTACTACCCTCTCCGCCCTCTCCGTCTTAGTTAACCGCTTAGTACGTATCCTCTTCTTCTTTCCGACCTTCTTACGCGCTATACCGGGTTCTATATACAAGTCGTATAGTATAAGAGAAAGAACACGAGAATACGCGCTTTGGAATGAAGTGGACGCGCCTACCAAGAGATTATATAAGATTGGTGATAGTGAGGTCTATGTTCGCTATATATACTCGGACAACCTCGCAAACATAATATTTAGACTCGCGGTTCGATATTCCATACACCTGTATATCCGTACGGGACTGGAGCCTACGATAATATCGACTTTTACGTGTGGCCTACTAAGAAAGTGCGATTTTACGTATGGCTCGTACCCCCGCGAGAGCGGGCGTGGAGTGTCTAACGGAACCCTGGATATTCTTTTGCTTCATCTCGAGCAGGCCAGCCTTTGCATGCGCCCTGGTAAATTGTCAATCTCGACATCCTTCCACAGCTGAACAGTCTAGTCTGTAAGTCATCAGCCTTTGCGATACTGCTTGACTTGGCTCGAACGACTAACGATGCATTTTTCGGCCTTATTTCGGGTCTTGAATGGGGTATCTTGTTCGTGCTGGCTTATCCACCGAGCTGTGGGCGATCGTTCAATTTTCATGTCTTCAAGGACCTCTCCCTTTTTGCTCGCACGAAATCTCAGTCCACTTTTCGGTGTGTCAGTCGTGTCAGGGTGTCAATGGTCACGGCTTGAAACCGCATTTTGGGCCAGCAACGATGTAAACAGAAGCAGATGAAACATCATGGCTCGGATCAGCTTTCACGTTTCGACTTGACAGCTCCATACTAGGCACAGCCAGATTAAAACTGTTCTGCGACAGGAATCTCGATTTTAGACACCCAGTCCAGGACCATTATACGAAGATCATGGCTGCTCGACCGGAAGTACTCGGAACCGGCCATGATTCGATTCATTCTCAGACAAAGAGCGACGTTCATATGCGCACAATCGACGTCCGCTAATCAACAATAATTCATGGCGTGGTGGCATAGCCTACAGGGTCGCTTCTCGCTGGAAGTGCGTGGTTGAAGATCCGTCGAACCTTAGGTCAATGAGCTTACATCGAAAGCTCTGACCCCTGGCCCACGAGGTAATTGCGCATACCACGCTACGGACGATCGTTTTGCCTATTTGGATGGTCTGACTTCCTCTCCTCCACAGCTGCTATGATCAAGTCTTGCGACTGACTCACAACCTTTTTGCGGCCAGTCTGAAATGTCCTTCATGGCAAAGAGTCGGAGTGAAGAGAGCTTTGAGATCCGTCTTCAAGCTTTTTGACTATGATGGGGGCAGTCGGTCGGCTTTTGCTGGTGGAAAACGTCGCATCGCTGCACCTGCCCGAAGCTGAAGTCTTGGCAAGCACATGAAAAGCACAACACCACGTTCACGGGATGCACGTCCATCTGCAAGACCGACAGATTCCCGAGCTAAACCATGCATCAATTTAACTTGATGTCATTGAGTTGCTAGAGGTGGTTTTACATCATCAAGTCTTCATTCATCAGCATCAGCATCTCCAACGTCTCGACAGCATTGCCAGCTTCGCCGTGCCCTGTAAGACCGTTGAAAATACGCAAATTCACCCAGCCAAATATGCAATTGCCCAAAATCACCTCACACCGCCCCTACCATCCCCTACTCTTTTCACCTTGCTCGTCAACACAACACCGACCACGGAACCAAGATGGCGGCCAGACCAGGCACGGCAATGAGCCTCCTGGGCGAGAGGAAGCGAGGTAAGCAGACACATGCTATCCCCCATATCCACGTGCGGCAACGGCAGCGGCAGTACTGTGAGCGTGATGTTACCGTATCGCACCACCTCTCACGTGGCAGCGTCAATGAGCAAGTCTTCGTTCGACTCACTCTCCTTTTTCACAACAGCACCGCAACCACGCTCCCTTCTGCAGCGTCTTCGGACATCCTCGTTCTTCGAGCCATCAACTGGCTCGTCAGCCAACCTCGGCGCCATGAGTAAGTACAATCTCCCCTTCTTTGCAAGCATCGAAGCACGACTCCGCCAGGCGGGACTTGCAATGGTCCTGAGGTTACAGACAGCCGTCTGCGTTCAGTGACTTGCCATGGAGTGGCTCTTGGTCTTCACGACCCTTGCTGACCTTCACCTCAGTGGTCGGCGGCGCCATCGCCGCGACACCACCGCCACCGCGCACCACCTTCCGCTGCGATGTCTACGGCACCGATGGCAGCGACTTCATCAACGCCATAGAAGAATGCGAGCAACTCGCGACCGAAGCCGGAGGTCGCGTCACCCAAGAGTACCAAGGAGGTTTCGTGTAAGTCGCTTCAAAAATTTCTGCTGCTGCTATGGTACTGACTTCCTTGCAGCTACGACATGCAACATCACCGCAACAAGAATCCTCTGGACGACAACGAGCCAACTGAGCGCGGCGGGTTTATCAATGTGTCGCCATGGGAGAAGAACAAGGTTGCCAGCTACCGACCTCCAGTACCGCCGAAGCGACGCGCCAAATCTGCTGACGGCACCGACGAGACGAAGCCTGTGCGTCGCTCCAGAACAGGTAACGCTACCAAGACGATGGCTGGGAATCTGTTTGCGCGGATCAAGAAGCGAGTCGGAAGCGCACGCCACCAACAGCAGGAAGACGAGGCCGTCGCTGAGCAGTCGGATGATCTTGCTATTGAGGCTACGGAGCGCCCAGAAGATGGACCAATACAGAGCGCACCGCAGCAAGAACATGCTGCAGATGCCGCGTCTATCACCGTCAGCGCCTTCACACGAGGTCCAAGTGCCCCTAATTTCGACCGACTGAGCGCCTTCACTCGAGAGCAGAGCTCCACGAACTTCGAACAACCAAGCACCTTGGCCTCACCACGACACTGCCGTCACTTCTCAGATGAAGGAAGCGAACGCAGCGCACACAGCCGAGGCTCGATCAATTCGAGCAATTACGACTGGGAATCTGCGGTGATTGAGGTAGGACCCGATGTGGCAAGATATCGCAAGCTTGCTTACTGACTATCTCCAGGAAGCGCAACTGGCCGTGGTAGTACCAGCAGGCACACTCAGGCTCATTGACATTCCACCACGTCGCCAAGCACCTCGGCAGCAGTAAGACTGAAGCCTCAGCATATCGAAGACTTTGCACAAACTTTAGGATGCAACAATCATGACCAGGAAATACTACAATCGCAGCGTCAGCTTTACGCCCAAAGAAGGCATCCCTTAGGGAAAGCAAGACATACCCAAGCATAATACCAGCGCCTGCAGCCATGGCGAGGAATTGCAACGCCGTGCTCTTCAGCTCTTTCATCCTTTTCGGACCTGTCTCCAGGATCTCAGGAATGACACCAACGGTACCAACATAGAGGAATGTGCCTGCCGTGAACGGCAAGAGCATGTCTGCCCATTGCAGACTTGTACCAAATATACCAGTGTTGCCTATCGCAGCCTCAGGTACCACAGAAGCACTGTGCGCGCCAAGCTCTTGCACGGCAATGCCAATGATCGTTCCCAGAACTGCACCGAGCGCTGTGACGAATTGAAGACCCATTGCCGTCTTCTTGCTCATGCCTCCCTGAATCAGGAGAGCGAAATCGCCGACCTCATGCGGAATCTCGTGGCAGAACACAGCCAAAGTGGTTGTCGCGCCAATTGTGGGGCTGGCATAGAATGACGAAGACATGGCCAGACCATCTGTAATGTTATGCGTGAAGTCTGCAATGATGTTCAAGTATGCTGAAATCTTGATCTCCTCCTTCGGCCGTTCCTGCTCAGCAGCTTTCACAACATCCTTCTTCTCCTTCTTCCTCTGCTTCAGCTGACCATTCTCCTTGCTTGACACAGCAGTACCCTCGCCAACGGCGTGTCCATCGGACTGGCTACTGCCATGGCCATGAGTATGCCCTTCACCCCCAGTCGCGATTCGCAAGCCTTTATCCATAGCCACGAACGTCACGAAGCCAACCATGATCGCTACTCCAAGCAGCAGATTCTTGTTCGGCTCCACAAGAACAGCCCTGACCTCGCCTTCAGGCACTTCTCCCAAGAAGATCTCAGGCAGTAAGTGGAAGAGGGTGTCTCCAAGCAGTCCTCCCACCGCAAACGCGACCATAACGTTCAGACTGGCTGGATCAATGTTGGGAGGGCACAGCGCAAGCAGGAAATTCGGAGGGCCCGAGATGTACAATGTACCCATCAAGGCATTGAGAGCAGGCGAGGCGAATGGAAACAGCACTTTGAAGGATTGCTGGAGCCATGATGAGGTAGCCGGTTCGTGGAGTGTCTTGTGTGCGGCAAGTGCTTCGATAATGGGACATGACTGTCATACAAGATGTTGGTCAGCTTCATGAAGGCGAGAATGAATAGTAGTGGTGACGCATGCAGGTGTGGTAATTTATGGTTTGCTGGGAAGTTGGAACATGGACAATGCTGACCTGGAGTTGCTCTTCAATCTCCTGTGTGCTCAAGGATGCAACATCTGTCGCTACATCGACGCCGGTCAATTTTGATTGGGCGAATGTCGTATACACGACAAGTACCAATGCCACAAGGGCGCCGTTCCCGCATCCTCTCGACGGCATCATTGCTATGTTCGTAGTTGCCAGCAATTCAGCAGTCCGAGGAGGCTCTTTCCTTGTGGCAGAATCGTGAGCCGACAAGCTTTGACAGGGGACGCGCGCGACCCCAATCGCCGAATGCCGATCTCTCTATCTCGACTCCAGAAATTTGTCGTTGCATGTGATAAATCAAACGACACAGCGCAGCTCGCCAACATGGGTCGCGAACTTCAGAAACGCAAAAATCGCTCCAGTATATCCAAAGTCCGACAGAAACCAAAGTCGAAGAAGCGCATTCAAACGAACCCCATCATCGCACAGAACTGGAACAAGAACGAGACTCTTGCGCAAAATTATAAGAGGTTGGGACTGACTGTGAAACTGAACAAATCTACTGGAGGCACAGAGAAGAAGATCTCGGATATCTTGAACGATGTGGAGGAGGAAGTCGATCCGCTCAATATCACAGCCGCGTCCAAACGCAAGAAAGAGCAAATCAATGTCAGCGAAGCAAAAATCGAACGAGATCCCGAGACTGGCAAAATCCTACGTGTTGTGGACGATAAGATCGCGAAACCGAATCCGCTGAATGATCCTCTCAACGATTTAGACTCCGATGATGGGGAAGGGGAGTGGAATGGCATTTCAAATCCACAACATCTTGAATCGCAAGTTGGTGAGGTGGGCGCTAAGACTGAGACTGTCAAAGCTTTGGAGGCTGCGGCCAGAAGACCTGCGGCCAAGCATAAGCGACGACAACCTGAGGGTGAAGTTAAATTCCTTGAGGAATTGGTGGAGAAGTATGGGGATGACTATGCGAAGATGGCAAGGGATACGAAGATAAATTACATGCAGAGGAGTGAAGGGGATTTGAAGCGGAGGATTAGGAAGTTGAGGCAGAGTGGCGGATGAGGGGGAATGAGCGTTGTAAATGGGCTTGTGCAAAGCGAATAAGGATGTCCATGTTTAATATATGAGTTCAGTGCCTGCAATATTCTGGCGTTGTTCGGAGCGATTATGGAACGCGCGGCAAGGGGACTTGCGCTCTGGCTGGGGCACATTATCAATGCATTGAGAGCTGCGCTGTGGGGCTGAATGATGGATTGTTTGATCTGAGCCACATACCAGTGAACAGCGTTCGCGAATCAAGAACTACCTCAGCCATGATGATATGAAATGTTAAGGCTTGGGCGGCTGCTTTCATCCTCGTGGTGCTAGAGCTCGTGGCTGACGAGAAGAGTCATGTAAGATAGGCAGTTCATGAGAGACATGGCAAAAGTACACTCCTGCGCTCGATATCGAAGTTTCAAAATTTGATGTTGTGGAGCAAAACAACGCTCCCGGCACAGCAGCGAAGAGCTGTGGAAGTATGACTCCGAGAGCTACCTCTACAAAGTCCTAATGCCATCGAACTCATTTCAAGTCAAGCATCACCTCATAAGTGACGACTCACAAGCTAGGCCATTGTGCCGAGAATGATTGTCAAAGGTAATCGACGTTGGATTGGTACATCAATACTGCTCTGGCTACAGCATTTTCGGTGACTAGAGCATTTTCGGTGGCGAGAGAATTCAAGGCAGAGCTATGGCATCCAAGTCTTGCGTTTTGATCGCCGCCTGACGCCGAATGCTCACAAATATCATTCACGGCTTCAACGTGAAGCGTGATTGTAGGCCGTTACTGTTCAGTGTCGCATGTCATGGTAGCCATGGAGTCGGGAGCCTGACATGAGACTATCGAGCCTCGGATAGACTCCGAGTTACTGGCGATCGTTGAGCCGTGGGCTGCTAATTTGCCTTTTGCTTGCTGAAGGCATGGGTGGGTAGAGCCCGTCCAGATTTGGGAATTTGGCGAATTTTCCATGTTCATTCACGGTTCGTTGGGCTTGGATCGAAGCCCTAAGTCGTCCGCGGGCTGGTCAGAAACGCGGATAGGTGGCGTGCCGTACTCATGAGATCAGAATGGTCCTGCTAATGATTTTAGTCGCGTATATTCATCAACGTACTTCATCCCGACTGTACTGCTCCATTTCCTGCACACTGGAATTCACGAATCAAGCAGCTTCTCAGTTTGAAAGAGATGCAGATCCACGTTAGTCATTAGAAAGTCTTGCTCTGCTTCTTCCGCCTGATACGCCCGTCACACATCCCACATGAACATATACATCGACAACCTGCAGACCATCAATCATTCTGCATGCCCGTTCGCGGCTCCATTAGCTTTCACCTGACCATTCGCTTGCTTCGCTGCCTTTTCAGCTTTGATTTTCGAGATTTCCCTCTCGATGGCAACGTCCAATCTTGACTTGAGCTCCGGTCTGTAGCCAAACGCGAACAGAATCTCAAGCCAAACGAAGAATGGCGCCAAGAAGATCGCTTGTATTAGATTGTCGAGCAGTGCTGGAGCTCGCCCTTCAAAGACTCCATGGCCGAAGAATTGCACGAGCCAGGACACGATGTGTACCCCAATCGCGATGTAATTCGCCTGCATGCCGTAGGTCGAAGTGAGATGGTTTGCATACGCTGTCCCGCCAAGAAGAAGTGGTGCCAGCATTGCGCCAGCTACAGGTTCCATCAAAATATATAAAGACGAGTACAAAAAGCACGCGATCGTGCCAAGATTAGGTGGCAAGTATGGAACCGCGAGCCATTCTGGCACAGGTAAAGCTGGAGTATTGGTGCCCTGTAGAAATATCAGACCGAAGACAATACAACTTGTGGATTCATCAAGACATACGAACAAGAATCCTGTCAAGAGCAGGATGGGCACGAATATGATATGGATGCCGATGTTGACCTTGGCATTGTCAGTATAAGGCCTTGCTATGTGGAGAGGAAGTTGGCAGTCGTACAGGGTTGTGATGATATGAGCCATACTGGAAGAGACGTCAGCATTCATGTCATATCTGTGCTTCGCGACTGCCATACGAAGAGTAACTGTTTCTCCAGGTTGAGGGCCATTCTAGCCGAGGGTTCCGATCGGGAGGGCGGATGGGTTCTCTCTGGTTTGACAGTGTCTCAGCGAGGCCTGGGACACTTCAGCGCCTTCGAGATGATCCAAATGATATAGTCCGAGGGAGCGTAACAGAAAGGTAGAAGATCAAAAGTAAGCAAACGTCAAGCGAAGAGTGAGACGAGACCAACGTCGAGCTCTTTTCCGGAACATACCGCGTTGGAAACCTGTGGGATTTGAAGCGGCTCCGGCAGACCTTTCGCTCCAGCAGGGAGCAACGACTTCACCATCAACACCACGCCTCTCCCCTCTCCAAACACATCACTTGAACCGCTGTGGGAGCGGTAGCACGACTGAACAGCGTCCAAAGCACCGTCACAATGTTCAGAACCGCGCTCAGGACGAGCGCCCGCGCGGCCGGTGCGATCTCCGCCAGCAGCAGATTTGCAGTCGTACGTCCACCCTCCCGCGCCGACCACGAAGCTCCAATGCCGCCCGAAATTACCATCAATGAGCTCAATGGGTTTGAGAAATACGCTGGATGGCATTTTGAGGCGCATTGAGAGCTCCGTTGGATGATGGGCCGCCTGCCTGGCATGTCCGAGACTACACACGGGGCAGAGCGGGCTAACATCACTTCTCATCTACAGCAGCGATCCGCCCCAGCCGCCGTCAACATCGCCCGTGGCTATGCCGCCGACACCAAAGCCGCACCCACTGAGGTGTCGTCCATCCTCGAGCAGAGAATCCGTGGCGTGCAGGAGGAGGCAGGTCTCGCCGAGACTGGCCGTGTCCTGACTGTCGGGTATGGCAGAGAAGCAGCATATGCCAAAATGGACACAAGCTAACGAGCTACAAGCGACGGTATTGCTCGTGTCTACGGCATGAACAATGTCCAGGCTGAGGAGCTGGTCGAGTACGTTGAGAATAGCTTCTGCATCGGGCATGCAGATCGGCTAACAAGCATGAAAGGTTCGCCTCCGGCGTTACCGGTATGTGCATGAACCTCGAAGCCGGCCAGGTCGGTGTCGTGCTCTTCGGTTCCGACAGATTGGTCAAGGAAGGCGAGACTGTCAAGCGTACTGGACAGATTGTGAGTATCTGCAGCAACCACGTGCCAAGCTATACCATTGGCGCTAATGACGCCACTCATAGGTCGACGTTCCAGTTGGCCCAGAGCTTCTCGGACGTGTCGTCGACGCTCTCGGTAACCCAATTGACGGCAAGGGCCCAATCAAGACCAAGGAGCGTCGTCGTGCCCAGATGAAGGCCCCAGGTATCCTTCCTCGCAAGTCTGTCAACCAGCCAGTGCAGACCGGTCTCAAGTCCATCGACGCCATGGTGCCAATTGGCCGTGGACAGCGTGAGCTGATCATTGGTGACCGTCAAACCGGAAAGACTGCCGTCGCTCTCGACACTATGTTGAACCAGAAGCGATGGAACAGCTCCAACGACGAGGCCAAGAAGCTCTACTGTATTTACGTAGCTGTGGGTCAGAAGCGTTCTACCGTCGCTCAGCTCGTCAAGACTCTTGAGGAGAATGACGCCATGAAGTACTGCTGTGTTGTTGCTGCCACTGCTTCTGAGGCCGCTCCTCTCCAGTTCTTGGTAAGCTTGACCCGCTCAAATATTGCCTGCTCAGACACACGTACTGACGATACAATAGGCTCCTTTCTCTGCTTGCTCCATGGGAGAATGGTTTAGAGGTGCGCTTCCGAAGATTGAGTTTTTGAGCACTGCTGACTGTGTGACCTAGACAACGGTAATTGCATACCATCCATGCCGATGGTTTTGAACATTTGCTGACCTCAGGTTCTTCACCTGGACAGGCCGCCACGCCGTCATCAGTAAGTTTTCCTGTCATCTTTAAATCGAAATTTTCAGTTGCTAACCATGTTGCAGTTTACGATGACTTGAGGTTCGGCTCCCCTTCCTTGTACATCTGTAACATCCACTGACCGTCCACTCTAGTAAGCAAGCCGTCGCCTACCGTCAAATGTCCCTGTTGCTCCGTCGCCCACCAGGTCGTGAGGCCTACCCCGGAGAGTGAGTATCAGTACACGCTCCAGCCTCAAACCAACAGCTAACGTGTTCAGCGTCTTCTACCTCCACTCCCGTCTTCTCGAACGTGCCGCCAAGATGAACAAGACCTTCGGCGAGGGATCCCTCACTGCTCTTCCAGTCATCGAGACCCAAGGTGGTGACGTGTCTGCCTACATTCCAACCAACGTCATCTCCATCACCGACGGCCAGATCTTCCTCGAGTCCGAACTTTTTTACAAGGGTATCCGTCCAGCCATCAACGTCGGTCTTTCCGTGTCCCGTGTCGGTTCCGCTGCTCAGCTCAAGTCCATGAAGCAAGTCGCTGGTTCGCTCAAGCTTTTCTTGGCCCAGTACCGTGAAGTCGCCGCTTTCGCTCAGTTCGGTTCCGATCTTGATGCCGCCACCAAGCAGACTCTCAGCCGTGGTGAGCGACTTACCGAGCTTCTCAAGCAGAAGCAATACCAGCCAATGGCTGTCAACGAGATGGTCCCACTTATCTTCGCTGGTGTCAACGGCCACCTTGACAGCGTTCCAGTCAACAAGATCCTCAAGTGGGAGGCTGAGTTCCTCAGCCACTTGAAGAGCAACGAGAGCGCTCTTCTCGAGCAGATCGACAAGGAGGGATCATTGAGCAAGGATCTCGAGGGTAAGCTGAAGGAGGCTGTCGTTAACTTCACCAAGAGCTTCTCGTAGGCTTTCTAGACTTGTCCCCGGGTCGGGTGGTGTATAGTACAAAAGGCAAGCTTTGAGTTCGAATACCAAGATAAGAGGATCTTGTTAGCTCAAGTGCCATATCAGACGAGAGAGAGCAATAAGGAGGTGAAGTTAGAGCAGCATTGTAGATATGCGAAGTAACTGTTTCCTTTGTCAGTGAGAACGATTTCCCGGTTCCCACTGCTGCTCAACATGAAGCAGGCCTGGCGCCGATCGAAGTGCGGTTGACATTGTGGGCTTGGACACGCCGGAGAGACAGCACTCCAATTCCCATTGAGCGGACAGCAAAGCCTGGAGAGAGCCGAACGACCATAGCCGCCGTCAGACAGCAAAGCTGCCAATGCACTGCATCGAAGGCCACACAGTGCCGACCGTTTTCAAGCGAAGTGAGAAATACTCATTGGAATGAGGACTCAATGCCTTGTCATCTGTCTACACTTCAAACTTCCCAGCCCAATGTCTAACCACCACCTTACCCTCAATAAAACTATCCCTCTGCATCCTAACCACAATCGCTGCATGTGTATGCCTGACCTTCTGGATATGTACAGGAAACTTCTCAAAGCCGAGCTTATCCAAATTCTCAATCATATCAAATTGGTCCTCCGTCAAGGCCAAAATCTTAAAATCGTGAGATCTTTCCCTAGCACTCTCTCTTCTACTCAACTTCAGATCTGCGCTCTCGGGCGTCTCAGCACGTTCAGGCGGTGGTGTAGGTAAATATTCCTCTCTTTGACGATTCGTGAATCGTTCGTATAATCTATCCTGCACAGCTTCTGCTTCTTCGAGGAACTTGACTCTGTATCTTTCTGGGCTTTTGAAGACTTTTCCGGAATTATGCGCTGCAATTCTTTGGGTGGATTGGTAGGTTTGGTAGCTACTGTTTATGAGGAACGCTGGGAGGAAAATCGGCATTAGCGTTGCGAGGAGTATGTAGAAAGGGAGATTGCTGAGGGTTCGACGTGGGAAAGTTTTGAGGCGTTCGAAGTAGGTCATGTCCTCGTAAGGGGATTTCTTGGGGGTTGCGAAGCCAGTGTTGGGTTTGAGGATCACTTCCCCTGGTGGTGGTTGCGGGTCAAGGTAGTGAACTTCGATTTTGTCAAGTTCGACGAAGGGGTCGGTTCTTGACCATGCTGCTGTATACCAGGGCACGCTTCTGTCATTGATTGTATTGGCGTAGAGCCATTTGTTCTTGAACATGTCTAGGCCTTTGACGAATATGCTGTTTGGGTCGGATAGGAGCGAGAGTAGTGGTCGGCCAGTTTCTCTAAAGGAATCGACCAGGAACATTTGCTGGCCAGACGTACTTAAAGTGCGTGGTCCCATCGAGTTGAACAAGGTCGATCGCCATCCTCGCGTTTGATTCCGCACTCCCAAGTGAGGCGTCGCGAAGGTCGTGAAGTTTATGGGCTTCACTCGTTCGAAGAGGCCTGAGCTGTACAGCAGACCGATCGCATATCTTGAGATCAATCCTCCGAACGAGTAGCCCGTCACGCTGATCTTCGTGATATCGTAGCCATCCTCCTCCAGCTCGGCAATCTTCTCCTCAATCTCGTTTGCGACTCGCTCGCCTCCCACGTCGGCTCCATCGTATGTTTTGTTGTCGCTGAGTGTTGTCGCAACGAGTACGTGTAGGCGGTCGGCAGAGTGTTGTTTCTGCAGTGTGTCTCTGAGGTGATCCAGGTGTTTTGGGTGCCCCCAAAGGCCTAGGGATGTGAATGTCAGTGGATGCCTGGACTCTCCAGAATGGCTGCTTTAGTACCATGCACAAGCACTGCCAAGTGATCAGCTTTCTTTGCCGGTGAAGACATCGCGCGCAAACAGTTGCCTCCATACGCTCCTATTGTATGGACCGGCAGGAAACAGTGTGGTGGTCGTCGGCGCAGCCATCTCTATTACGCTTTCGCCTGGCGTCGGCGCCTCGATGCTCAATTCATGATGATGTCGTCAGCTTAGACCCCGATCCCGATCTCGATCCGGCCGTTGCACGTTACCTTACATTATTCCTTTCCACCTCCTTTCACCGGAGTCTTTGACATCGGTAGAATCATGGCTTCGGCCGGACATTGCGCTCCATACACAAGCAGTATCTCTGCCCGGTCTCGATTGTCGACAGGAGGCACTCCACTGTGACCCAGGGCGCAAATGGTAGGTAAGCCAAGGACGTGTTTGTCCGGTCCATTCGAAACGCGTGCGCCATGAACATGCCTTCTCCTGGCTTCGCCTCTCACAGAACCAATATCATCGGTACTCTCATCCAAACTGAGGCGCCGATCACATTCACATCTGGCGGAACTTCACTCGTCAGACTGCTCACATGCTCGCGTAGCCAGCTTCACCTGCGCGCGATTCTCGACTTATCTCAAGAACGCACTTCACCACGCCTCTCACCTCGTGAGATGCTTGCAAACAGACGTCAAACATGGTGTTCTCAACGACAACGCTGTTCAAGAATATAGCGTGTCCGGCCGGGGAGAAGTGCAATTTGACCAGCTGCATCTATTCTCATGACAAGAAGCCCACGGCCGAAACATCCGGCGCGAAAAGCACATCAATATCAAATGTCTCCAAGACAGCGACCACACCTCAACAATCACCCCCAGAAGATGATTTCCCCGAGCCAGCGAACAAGCGTCGCAAAGTGACCTACGACACGCTCGCGGGCAAGCCGCCGAACAGAGCCGACATCAATCGCAATCAACTGGCCAATGTCAAGAAGTCGCCACTTTCTCAATCGCATACCGCACCAATTCAGAGATCATCTCCAAATTTGAAGGCACAGCCTCCGGTCAGCCTCAGCAAGCCTGTGACTCCTCCGCCCACAAACGGCAAAGCCACGTCAACCAGCGGCCCGAAGGTCTCGGGAGCATTCGCAAACAAGGCTGATCCACCGGCCAAACAACCAGGAACGCTGAGCAACGGCAAGATCGAAACGCTCAACCCTCGACTAATCACCAATGATCCAGTCGGACACCCTAAGCGACAAAACTTTCTCAAGCATTTGCATATGGAGATGGTGCGCCTCAACACAATGCTGTGTGAAGCACCAGGTCTGGAGCAGAGGCACCTCCTTCGCTTGGATGAGCAAGAGCTCATCAAGTTCGCACTGGATGCAGAGGAGAAAGTGGCGCGCGACAACCCACAGGTTTATTCGAATGTCATTAAGCAGCGTATCGCCGCGTTGAGAAAAATGCCACTAGAGAAATGGATCGAGGAGGTGAAGATAGGCTCTGGCAAAGGCCAGCCAGAGCCTGTCAAGAAGATCGAGAGACCCATCGAGACCGGGCTGCTACTCACTCAGGAACATTTGATCCTGCCGCACCTGGTAGCCGACCAGAAGCCGCTTGCAGCACACGGATACATCCCCGTACCTCCAACAGTAGAGCAAGCGGCCGAAGCAGCCGCGGCTATTGTAGCAAGTCAAAATTGGGAAGTCTGTGACCGCTGCACGTCACGCTTCCAAGTCTTCCCTGATCGCAATGAAGAAGGGCAGCTTACTGCCAACGGGCCATGTTATTTTCATCCTCTTAGAAAGATCTATCCGCAAAGACAGAAGACCGACAGAGAGACTGGCTCGAGGGAACCCTACTATCCATGCTGCAGCAACCACATTGGCGCATCAGGATGCACAAGGTATGAACATCATGTCTTCAAGACCAGTAGTCCGGCGCGCCTTGCAGCCGTTCTCCCATTCGAAAACACTCCAGAAAATCCTTCGGCTCGAAAGGACTCTCACGGACGGACGGTGCAGGCAGTCACCTTTGACTGTGAGATGGGCTACACAACGAAGGGACTGGAATTGATCCGGCTGACTGCCGTGTCTTGGCCATACAACGAGCAGCTCGTTGATGTCCTTGTTCGGCCTGTGGGAGCAATTATCGACCTCAACAGCCGCTTCTCTGGAATCTTCCCCGAGGACTACACACGATCTATACCCTACGAGAAGTGGGCAGACTGTACGCCTCCTCCGCCAGTGGAGAACGAACGGCCACGTCTGCCCCTGGTGGCAGGTCCAGCACAGGCCCGCGAACTCCTCTGTAGCTACCTTACACCTAAGACGCCATTGATGGGCCACGCGATTGATAACGATCTGAACACTGTCCGACTGTGCCACCCGACCATCGTCGATACAGTTCTCTTATTCGCGCATCCACGCGGGCTGCCTATGCGCTTTGGGCTGAAGAACCTCAGTGAGAGATATCTGCATCGGAGCATTCAGAATGGTGGCGAGCGCGGCCATGATTCTCTTGAAGATGCCATTGCCACAGGAGATCTGGTACGAGTGAAGGTCGCGCAGAAGTGGAAGGAACTGCGTATCGCCAAGTGGCAGATCGTGAACGGGAATCAACTCATTCCACCACCGCCTCCCAACACCGGCATGATGAAGAAGTCAGAGGTGATGGCGCAGGAGCACGCGAAGAGGACGGTAGATGGTGCAGTCAATGGCTCGCTAAGGAAACGCAAGAAGGGACCGTCCACCGATGATGGCGCAGATGACAGCGGCAGCGACGAGGAGGAACCTGCTTCGGGTAATGGCGACATCTGAAGCATTGCGTGTGCTGCCTGAATTTGTTCTCGGCGGCCAGATTGATGCTGTGTCACTAGATGGCACTTGGTGAGCAGATAGCGCAGTGAAGAGAGCGTATGCGAGGCGAGGCGAAGGTGTCGCGTTTCTTACGTGTTTTCGGAATTCTTCACCATCTCTTGAGCTTCCCGGGCCCCGCATCCACAGATGCAACAAAGAGGAATACCGTGGCCCACTTTCGGGGCGCTATATCTTCGGCTCGTCCTTCCCCTCGCGGATCAGCGGTATGAAAGTAAGTCATCGGAAGAAAGATGGTCCGAAATCGATTTCAGGATTGTTATATATCCATTGACACACTCGGCGATTGCTCAGTACTGGCCCAAAGGGGCACTCTGGAGCTCGTGGTGGCGTGCGTGGTGAGTACCCTTCAATCGTCGTTGCGCACGACTTGCAGAAGCGGCATAGACTCGTGCTCCGTGACCCGTCCTGTCGCACCGTCCTGTCGATGGCCTGCTGACTTTAGAGTATTGCATGTGAAACGTTGTTCCGTGCCTTGATGATCCAAGCTCAGAGATTGCTGGCTTATTCATAGTAAGTGCTACGTCAGCTGGGCAAGCGGCATGACTGTTCCAGGCCTTCCTTGATCGTCAGCGTGGGAGTAAACAGTGAAGTTCAGGGTGGAGCAATATGTATTATTACTATTGTCGGCCGCTCTAGCGCCAGAGTCCCTGCCTCGAGGCTAAAGACAGGCTTGCTGCTACATATGTGGCAGTGACTCTGCCAGTCCAGCAGGCCTTCCGCGCGCCTCGACAGCATCACTTGCTGCCGACAATACTACGCTCAAACCTTGCTCTCGCCGGCCGACAGGCGACAGCATGAGTGCGCCCGTGAGCATCAACATCCTGCGCCAAGCCAGCGAGCACGACCATGGCGACCTCGAGCCCGAATCGCCCGTCGATCGCTTCACCATAGCCGACGCAGACGCGGAAGCGACACTCAGTCGGGCACACCCCCTTCCTCCACCCCCCAAGCTGCGACCAGGAGCCGCTCGGGGTTCCACAGACCCCTCACCGGCGGCACTCCTGCAAAGCTACTTCCACCAGCCTCGACCGACAAGCAGCCACCGCAATCGAGCACCCTACTCAAGAACTCACCTTCGGTCGCGTTCGAGTGGAGCGGCACTCAGCGCGCCGGCCATGACCAGAGCACATTCCAGCCCAGCCGTGCATTCAACCTCTCGCACCTTCGAGTTGAGCTCGCCCTCAAATGCCTCGCTGTCGCCCAGCTCGCCCATGCGATCTCCTGCCCGACAACGATCCCCTCTGCGCACGGAGAACGAGAGCAGTAGCTACAACCCACCGCCAAGATCGCCGAGCTGGTACGAATCGCCTGTAGGAGGAAGCGGGATCGAGTCAATTCAGGAAGACAGCGAACTCGACATCACTCCGCGACAGCCGCTGCCGCTTCCAGCCGCGATGCCCTTCTTGCGGTCGTCTTCACTGCGACGACGTCCGGCCTCACCTTTACATGCGGTAACTAACGCGAACCCACCTACATCTTATCCTGGAAGCAACACAGAACACACGAGCAACTTCTCTACTGCATCTTCGGGCTCAAACTCGCCTTCGCTGGCTCCTCAACGATTCAATGAAACCTATCCACCACTGCATCATTATGCAAGCTCCTCGTCATTCAGCAGCATTCCTTCCACACCGACTTCGCAACGATCACGGTCGCCTTCAATCACGTCGCTGGAAACGATCGAGGATGATCCAGATTTGGAGAGCATGGCGATCGAGGCAGAGCGTATTGAGAGATTGAAGTTGGCAGCAGAGAGGGCAGAACGAGCAGAGCGCGGCCAAAATCTCGACGACAATCCACGACGGCGAGGCAGTCTCGATGTTCCGAGAGGCTTCGGGTTCAGCAGAGGAGGCAGCCGGGAGAGGAAGCGTTGGTCCGTGTGCGGAGGTGAGAGGAGAGCAGATTTGGACCTGGAAACGATTTGGGAGGATTGAAGAAGACAAATATCGAGATGATCTGAGGATTGACGGACTTCTCGCATGCCTTGAATGACCTATTGAATTCAAGGATTTGAGAACGGCCAGTTCATTTTCGAGGGCGTTTTGGGAGTAAAACTCTTTAGGGTTTCTGGAGATTGAGTCACGATACCCACGCCGCCTTATGTAGCGAGCGCAGTTATGTCCACAGCGCAGGCTTTTTATCATCAGATAATGAAAGCCTAAGACTTTTTGAAACCCTCGTTCATTATTGGCCTTCACTTTCACATGTGTATATGTGTCACCGATATCGCCGAACAGCTTCCTGCCAAGTCTGACGTTTGTCGTACCTCAAATACTCTACCTCTTCTCTTCCTGACGGCTGCCAAGCGCTAAAACATGGCGACCGACACAGGCCCCCCAATCCACTCTCCACCTCCGCCTCCGCCTCCGCCTCCGCCTCGCTCCCTGCCGCCACCCTTCAATACGTCCCCGCCCTCATCCTTCCAACTCATCACCCAAGGCGCCGAAGCCCTTCTCTACAAAACTGAATTTCTCACACCCACCCAGTCCGCAGCTCTGAAAGTCCGGCCTAGGAAGCCCTGGCGACACCCGACCCTAGACCGAAGGCTCACGCGTCAGAGGATTCTCGCGGAAGCTCGAGTTCTCGTGAGATGTCTGAGAGAAGGTGTCAAAGTCCCGCAAGTCTATGCGCTGGATTGGGAACAAGGTTGGATGGTGTCTGAGTGGATTGAGGGACCGGGAACAGTGAAAGATGTTATCAGGAAATGGGAAGCTGGGGAGAACGAGCTAAAGGAATTGTTGAGGAGAGTTGGTGCTGCAGTGGGCAAGTTGCATGACATTGGCATTGTGCATGGGGATTTGACGACTAGTAATATGATGTTACGAGCGACGAGTGATAACAGCCAGGACGAGATGGAAGAAGTTGTGTTGATTGATTTCGGACTCGCGGTTCAAAATGCTACGATGGAAGAGGATCGGGCTGTGGATCTGTATGTTCTGGAAAGAGCTTTCGGAAGTACGCATCCCAAGGAAGAGAGGCTTTTTGATCAGGTCTTGAAGGGTTACGAGGGATCTTTCAAGGGAGCGAAGAAGACACTGAAGAAGCTGGAGGATGTTAGGATGAGGGGGAGGAAGAAGAGTATGATTGGGTGAGTAACCTGATATGGACCTCAAGGGGAGGTCTTGCGAAGATTCAATTGCTCTACAACCTGCAAACGGGTTGATCATGGCTGTGAATATGTACTTGGTCGTGAGGCTGCTCCGACTGGTCACTACGGCGATCCAAAGATGCTTTCTCGCAAGCTTTGCTGGAAAGCATTCTCAGCAGAATTGTGCTTGAAAGCAAGAAGCCGAATAAGGTCGAGCACGGCGGCAGCCTCCTGGGCTGTGACGCTCATGACACGCTTCTCCGAGATGGCAACAGTAAGTCATACACCACTGGCTTTAATCAGAAACCTGAGCCTGTTCTGCGCGAGCGCTGCTGTCTGGGCAAGGTGAACGAGGTCACGGCCAGAACGATGCAGTTGTAATAGACTGCTACCTCGAAAGGCCCGGTCATGTTGATATCCAAGGAAAACTAAATGCGCCCAATCGATGGACAGCAGGAGCGCGGCGTTGAGACAGAACAGGAAAATGATTGGGCTCTGTGTGTCTTCGAGAATTCTCAAAATGGCAGTCACAACGCCTCTATCTGTCCTGAAAGGCTGAAAGTAGCGAAGTAAAGACGAGGCTACTGTACAGATCCAGGCACCAGCACATTATCGATCGGTGGGCCAAGATCGCCTCAGGTCCGCGGATCGGGAGAACAATCTCATGAATCGACACAACCAGCATCCCCCGAGTCAACCGAATGGCCCCTTAGTACGTCCAAAACGTGAACCTAGAACTCTACGGCATTCCGAAACGAGTGACAGCTAGGGTCACGAACTAGCAATCCTCGACACCAACACCCTACACACGTCCAGCATTTCGGCGTGGATGGTCATGAGGACACCACCCAAAGTGATGAGCCTATGATGATTGAGACCGTTTCTGCAATAAATCACCGACTTTCATCCACGACGAAGTATTTCCAGCCTGGTCAGCAGATCTTGTACCTGCCGACGGTAGCACACCATGCATTCTTTGATCTAGGACCCCGCTTCTCTCACAAGTGCATCCCCCGCCACTTCCACGTTGCAGCCTTGCTCAAAGTGCCGCACGAACTACATTCGGCTTTTGGATCCTTGAGTCTCCCTCCCTACCCTGAGGATGTCGAGATTCGAGAACCATTGCCATTGGATCTCACGTAAAGCACAGATCTCCTCCCAATCCTCAACACTTGTTGGCGTGGTTCTCTGCTCACACTACTCCGCCCATCGACGATCGGTTTGAGTGCTGAAGTAGAGGAAATCGACTTCTTGCCTTTCTTTCTTGCATCCTACGTGAGGGCCAACCATGCCGTATTCCACTCGACGACATTTGGGCATATCCGTCTTCTGCCTGAGTCTCACGCTTGTCAATGGACAGCAGAAATGCTATTATCCCGATGGCACATTGTCAACGACCGATACGCCATGTAATAGTTCGGCAGAATTTTCAGCCTGCTGTAGGAGTTCGGCGTACTGCTTGTATGTCTTACGTACTCTGAGAGGAAGAGAGCCACCAGCAAGCTGACTCATCTAGATCCAATGGTCTCTGCCTAGAAAACGGCATCTTGAACCGTGAGAGCTGTACAGATGAAAGTTGGACATCAAGTTCTTGTCCCCAATACTGTAAAAGTGGTGAGTGGGAATTCCAACAACGTCTTAGCCGCTTCGTTCATCCAAACTCACACAAGATTTTCGTGTAGGATACTCAAATCGAGCGTCCCCATTGATGCCCTGTACAAACACGACTTTCACCTGCGGCCTCTACCCAAACGACTGTGCTGCTTCAGCCACGACCTTCGAACTCACAGACCTCAGACCTTCAGAACCTCTGCACTCCACAGCCAAGAACGCCTCCTCACCCGTAGTGACACTGTTCACGTCTCCTCAAATCGCCGGAACAGCCCTCGGGATCGGCCTACCTTTACTCCTCGTCATCGGCATCCTTACATATCTCCTCTACCGAGAAAAGAGCCGAAATCGAGCTATAAACCTCCATAATGATCAGGCACTATATTATGGGTCTGGCACCTCGCCGATCTTGCCCGGTGTGAGGGAGATAAATACGTGTAGTTGGGGCGCTTGGTCCGCCAGGAGAGAGGGTGATGTTTTGGAGAGCATTAGGGAGATGGAGCCTGCGGCGCGGAGGGAGAGTAGTCATCATTCTGTCAGGATCTTCTGAGCCAGACGAAGGAAAAGATGAGGAGGATGCCTGATAGATGAATGATCGGAATTACACGACGGTTGGATGGTTTGGAATTGCATGCTCGGCTATAAGGCGCTCGGCTCACAAACTTACTGTCGCGGCTCAATGACTGTACGGATGTTGACATCTTGGGGAGAGAGGTTTGGAAAAAGGGGGGTAAGGGCGTCAGTGTCGCAAGCCAGACTCTAGCTTCGCCAGTGGAACATGAGGAGTCGAGAGTCGAGAGCCGAGCTACCAATGGTTCAAGAGAGTACCAAGGCCATGATGGTGGACCTTGACCTGTGGTTGGGGGTTCATTTTAGGTTGACTAGAAGCCGTTTCTGGGCTCTGGAGCGATCTCATCTTAGACAGACATGACTAACGATCTTATGTGAAATTCACACCTCAATCAAACGGCACTCTCCTGAGGTTTTCTCCAGATCCATGCTTCTGAGCTTCCTGTCTCGCACCAACAGCACTAGGCACCTTGATACCACAGCAATCGCCCCAGCTACTAGAGCTGTGTACGTGCTTCATGCCATCAACGGTGACCTCATATTCTCCAACATGATCATCTCCAATTCTTCCCTCAGCATCCTTGCTCATCTCCTCAGACGCTGGCAAAAGACTTCCAAACAAGAAATGCTGCGCAACAGGCAGCTTCCCCAACACTTCAGCCAAAAACATTTTGCGCATACCACTTTCCACTTTCGCCCAAGATTTCGCAGAAGATATGTCGTCCAGCATAGGAGAGTGCCATCGGAGTCCTTGGACAGTCTTTGTCGCATTCACCCATTGGATTTGATCTAGGTAGAGATAGTCCTTACTACATTCCTCAATGATGAGCTGGTTGTGTATGCTCAAGGGTCGAATGTGCTTGTGATTGACAAGCTGACTCGCCCCGAACAGGAATGGGAGGAATTGGTAGTCGTCGAGACCCCAGACTCCATGACTTCCGGCAGGCTCGAGATAGTATGTACTCTGCACATCGCGCATGAGGCGTAAGTATCGTGGGAAGACGACCAGTCCTAGCGCTGGGAACGTTGAGTCCGGCAGTTTGTCCAGCTGTCGTAGACACAGCAGCCAGAGAACGAAGTTCAGCTCGTGCCCACTACCGTAATCTATTCGGCTGCTGTTACCAAATGCGTTCGCGATATATGTTGACAGCTCTTTTTGTGCCTCTTCATCCACTATGCCAATTTTATCATGCCATTGTGGAAGTGCGTTCTCAACAGCGCTTACGAAGTCGCGGAAAGCCGGGTTGCCAAACCTTGAGCCAGTGTCAAGAGCTGGGTGTTGTTTGAGCAATGATTCCGCCTCATCGAGGACTGCTATCAGTGCTATTATAGCGGGGTCTCGAGCGGCTTCGGAGTTCTGGACATCGCGGATCGTCTGGTCGCGAAGAGAGTCTGAGAGGTGGAAGACAAAGCTGACGATTAAGTGGTGGGTTGGAGACGAGAGGAAGAGCTCATGGTCGCGTTGAGACAGGATCCTCCGACTCGGCTTGAAATATGTGTGACCTTCGAGATTGGGAGCAGTAGGAAGTGCTGGTGTTGAGGGCGGTGGATTGGGCTCTTCTTCCTTTGCCTGAGGTCGACGGCGCGGTGTGAGCTTTGGAAGCTTCTGAGAGAGATCGGGGGGATTCTTGGGTAGTTGGTCATCCGAGATGGGCACCGCGGTAGGCATTTCCGACCAAGGTCCTGAGATGTTGGTGAGAAGGAAATAATGGGTACGCTTGTCGAGACGCGGCTGGCACATGAAAGGCCAAGCCAAGCACAAGCGCGCCCCGCGTTTGGAATCCGGGGGTCCGGCTTGGCACTGTTCTTTTCTTCGGGTGCAACAGCTCTGGACACATCTTGTGCAGCAGAGAAAAATGCTATCCACAGGTATATCTAACGCTATTGTGCAATGTTCACACAAAAGTGCTGCCTGAATAATGCTCTTCGATCAGATTATGACATCAGGCCCGCAGCTACCACAGCCCCGGCAACCATGATGGAACCAAGCATTCCCAGGTCTTCATGCACACTCAGCAAAAGTCTTCCACGCTATGCACCATGCTCATAGATTGACTCACCGACTGCCCTTGCAGCTTCGCTTGATCCTCCAGTGCCTCCAGAGGAACCTCCTGCGCCGTCTTCCGAGCCAGTGGACCCCGTGCAATTGACACAGACACCTTCAGTGCCGGTTGCGGTTGACCCTGATAAAGTCGAGCTGGAGGCTGGCGAGGTCGTTCGTGTGCTTGATGTGGTGGCAGAGAGGCTTTGAGATGATAGTTGTAGCTCGATCTGTTCTCCCACCTTGACGCTCTCTGCTTGTCGACCTCCGTGATGCGGCATTGGAACGTGCGACATCTTCATGCAGAGGACGAAAGGAGAACAGGAGTGCCGACGGTGGTGACGATACTGGACGCGCCGGTGCAGCAAGCTTTCCGCTTTTTCGATCTGCCACCAGAGCTCCGCGACAGGGTGTATGACTGTCTTACAATCCATCTCAGGTTCGATTTGAGCGAGCGAGAGCAGTACACAACCGGTCTCAGCAAGACCTATCTCGAAAATGGACTGCGGCCAGAAATTTTGCTCAGCAATCGCAGACTCAGCCGCTAATATTGGGACCAGGTGAAGGCGAAGTCGACATTGATCTTCGAAGATCAATTCGCCTTGGAATACGCGCTGGAGACGCCACACATATGGTCTCCGAACGTTGTGAACTGCCGCGTACACCTCACGAAGCAATGTGTATGTTCGAGAAGGAGGGGCGGACGCTGTTCTGGCATGTTACACTTCTCAGACATGCAATTGCTGGAGACGATTCCCCCGAGCATGCGTTTCGTGGAGCTGAAAATGGTTCATTTTGTGCTCAATCAAGCTGCGAAGTATGACGACCACATTTTCCCAAGCACGATCCATGGCTGGTTGTATATGGCGAATTTGCAAAATCTGGCACTGCTTTCGAGATTGAAAGCGTGTCCGACCTCTACACGTTCCAAAATCGTCAGGACCATTCCGATTTGATGCACGACATGCGGCTTCCTGTACCCCTACGAGAGGTCATCGACTGGTCTCGTTGTAGCTCGTGGGCTAAGCATACTGCCAACTGGACCAGTGAGGACGGCTGGACACCTGGTAATGCCGGACTGGCTTGAGATAGAGCGAATGGAGAAAAAGGTCTAGAACGTCTATTCTATGTGGAGCCTCGGTATGAATTTGTAGTCTTTACTTATCTCATGTCCTTCCTCAGGAGGACATGCGAGACCGCATATACCCCGACTCCGAAAGCGCACATCCCTGAGATTACGCCGAATCCCAGAAGGTACTTCGGAGCATCGTTAGATGGAAAGAGATATGCACCATATATTTGTGCCAAGTTTCCAAGAGCGTTCACCAATGCCAAGGAGACAGCTCTGGTTTCTTGGGGCATGGAGGCGAACGTGCTAGAAGCATAGCTCAAAGCACAGCCGTTTGTTGACCACAGACCCATGGCCATGAAGACGAGCAGTACGTATCGTGCCGTGAAGTTGTAGACTGCACAGACGACGATCGAACAGACCATGGATGTTGAGAGCCACACAGCGATGATGGCTCCACGGTTGTGCTGATACTTGTCTGAGAAGTATGCAGTAAAGCCAACAGCAACAAAGGCAGCAGCATAAATCGGCACGACCATGTATTGGGCCATATGTGAGGTGTAGCCCAGTCCCCCAACGAGAGTCGGGTAAAAGTACGAGAGCGTGGAGCTCCCTACGATGACCATGTAACCGGCGATCATGAGCCAAACCCGCCATGAACTCAGGGATTGCTTTAAAGCCTGCATGGAGGAGAGTCGCTCGCCACCATCTGTCCTGCTTGTGACGTTATCGGCTTCCAAACGAGAGATGGCGAGCTCACGTTCTCTGGCAGAGAATTTCTTGGTGTTCGCCGGAAAGTCGAGCAGCAAGAACACCGAGATAAACGCCCAGCCGATGGTAGCAGCCCCTTCGATGATGAAGAGCCATCTCCAGCCGCGGATCCCATAGCGTCCTTCTAAACTGCCCGTGATCGCGCCGGCTAAGATACCACCGAAAGCTCCGCTTAAGACTGCTGCTGATATGTATACACCAAAGCGCTTGGACTGCTCGGCTTTTTTATACCACGATGAGAGTAGAAGCAAAACTCCTGGAGCGAATCCAGCTTCCAGCACTCCGACAATAATACGGAGCGCAACCAGTTGTCCGAAAGTTTCGACTTTTGCCATGCAACATGTTACGATGCCCCAAAGCGCCATGATCGTTGGCAAGTATATGCTCGGTCGTCTTGTCTTCGCTAGTATCAAGTTCGATGGCACCTCGAAGAGAACGTAGGTAACAAAGAAAACTATCAGAGAGATAGAATACTGATTGGAGTCCATTCCGAGATCATCGGTCATGCCCGCGACTTTGGCATTTCCGATGTTCGTCCTCTATTCCCCTTTTGTCAGGTCTGTTGTCATATGGTCACGATAATGAGCTCACTCACGTCCATGTATGAGAGAAGGTACATCAGCCATATTGTCGGCAGCAAGAACAGATCGATCTTTTTGACGAGAGCCTTCTCCTCTGCTGCCCTCTCTTCATTTTGACTGTTGCTCTCCTCGACAAACTCAATGTCGTTTCTCTTCGTATCATCTATCGATGAAGAAGACATGGTATGCTGATGCTGTGACGCTTTAAGATCTGGTAAAACTCTGTCCAGGACAGGGGAGAAGGATTTCGAGCAACCTAGTCGCTGAGGAGACGAGATGCCACAATGGTCAACGAGTCGAGGGCCAGATCAACGATCATATACAGCTCGTTCGCAGCCTCTTTGACCGGAACTCCAATGCCGTACTCTGACGATGGCTCTTCATCCACTGACACACGATCAACCGCTTTTTCCCCAGTGGAGAAGGCGCCTACTGGCGTCTCCGCATGGCAGCCCCATGGCCGCATGGCGACAAGGATTGCATCCGGAAAGCGAGAACCACTCGAACGATCGGTTGATCCATTTTGAGTCAGGTACAGCGTGTGAACGCATCGGAGTGATAGTGGAGATTTTAGCAACCCTGCATTTCAAGGATTACGACGAATAGCGCTGCTCAGAATCGACAGTCCGCGTTTAGTAACTAGCACTCCAATGTGTACAGACGCTGTATCACTTGATGCCGAGATATCTCCCCTGACATTGGCCACATCTTCTAGTTTCAACCTCGAGACGGAGTAACGTGCTAGAGACGAGGACTCCCTCCTCCACTTCTACCTCACCTTGGGTCCCACGTCACTGCACATCATGCTTGCAGTACGGGTTTCTTGACTCCTCGTGTGCATCCGTGCCGTACGAGGATAGATAGCGTTCTAGGTCGGAAATCAGCTCCTCGGTAGGTTCGGAAGGAGGTGCAGCTTCTAGTTCTAGCTTTCTAACAATTCGCCTCTCATCACTTCGTCTCGTTGCCATTCATATGCAATCTTAGCCAAGCCACACGTGAAGCTCATTTCGGTCCTTCTCACTGACACAGTACATATATAAGTGTTTCCGTCCAAACTTCGTAAGTCAGCTCTGGCACTCTCTCTTCTCGTTTCATCCAGCAGGGACTTTAAAAATACTTGGGCCCTGAACAAGCAAAATTTCTCACAATGGTCAACGCAGTATCATACGAAAACGGCGGCGCGACGAACGGCCACGATACCACAATGGCCGAAGAGGCAATGCCCAATCTGACGACCCTCCCACCTCCAAATGCCGACTGGCAGATATCCTTGAAGGACAAAGTGATCGCTATCACTGGTGCGAACAGAGGTGCGTAGTATGCACTGAGGATGAATGCAAGAAGAGCACATCTGACAGCTTACAGGCATCGGTCTCGGAATCGCCGAAGTCTGCCTCGCCAATAATGCCAAAGTAGTATACTCTCTCGACTTGATGGACCCTTCAGAAGACTTCGCAGCGTTGTCGAAGAAGAACCCAGATCGATTCAAGTACAAGCAAATGGACGTTACGAGTGAAGAGAGTGTCAAGAAAGCTATAGATGAGATCGTCGAAGCGGAAGGTGCTATCCACGGCATGATCGCGAACGCTGGTATGACCAAGCATCAACCTGCTCTTGACTTCAGCCTTGCACAAGTCAAGCAGCTTTTCGAGCTCAATGTCTTCGGCTCCTGGAACTGCGCCACCACTGCTGCGAGGAAATTCATCGAGCTCGGCATCAAAGGATCGATTGTCTTCACCGCATCCATGACATCTTACAGACCGAACAGAGCGGCACCGTCAGCTCCGTACGGTGGTACCAAGGCGGCTGTGAGGAATATGACACATACTCTGGCCATGGAGTGGGCAAAGCATGGCATCAGAGTCAACAGCATCTCGCCGGGTTTCGTCAAGACTGCGATGACATACTACGTTGAACGAGCTCCGGATTGGGACCTCAAGATGCAGTACTATGGAGGCATGCCGCGTCTTGCACTGCCACAAGAGTTAGGAGGTGCTTATGTCTATCTTCTTTCGGACCAGGCGAGCTACACGACTGGCATCGATATTCCAATTGCAGGTATCGTAGGGGCTTGGTGAAAGGTGTGGAATGATGTATTGGGAGAACTTGACGGTCTTCGTTAGAGATTTTAGATATGATACCATGACAGCTTCGTTTTTGGGGGGAATCAGAGACGAAATGAGGCCAGCCAATCGTGAAGTTCATGTCACCAAATCTTCTCTTGTGCCCATGGGTCTTTTGCAACAACCCACTGATACTGTCTCGTTGTGCCAATGCAACAACACTTGTCGCGATTGCCATAGCTTGCCGTTGGCTCTATCGAATTTTTCTCAGCAGACTTGGAGGGTCACCTGCGCACATGCATGCGGCACGTATGCACGGAAGGGCCGAATATGCAGGTCCATCTATAGGGTGTTGTGAATTAATGGTACAGACCGAGACATTCGTGAATTGCCTACTGAATTGCATAAACTACAGAAGGTGGCTAACTAGTCAACCTTTATATGTCCTTATTAGTAACCCTAAGTTAGTATATAACAGACTGAATAAGTCTGTAACAGTAGCCCTAAATCAGTACCCTTAAAAGCTACCTGTTATTATTCCTCCCCTATTACCTTGGTATATTGACTAATATACAACACTCCCCTTTAGTTAGTAAGTTAATAATCACTTGTAAGTTTGCTTTACTTTACATGCTATGCATGCTACAGCCTATACCTTAATGAAGGTTATAAGCTCCTTTAGCTTAACTCTAGTTAGTTCCTAACCTTAGATTAGTGTCCTCATTGTCCTTAGATTAGTCATTTTTTCACTTCCTTTAGGCTCTTATAGCCTATTAGCTTGCTTAACTAGATTAGATTGTTCCTATACTTTCTTTTACTTTAGATTGTTCCTATGCTTTCCTTTACTTCTTTAAGTAGTTACATGTTTGCTAAACAGCTTAAGTATAGACACTTTATATCCTTAATCTTGGTACTTATAAGTCTTTCAACCTTTAAGGCTAAACTTAACTTTCTTCTTTCTATACTAACTCTAGTAATATTAAGCAATTTACTTGTTATCTAGACTAGGTTACATCTTTTCTAACTCTTCAAAAATTCCTATAAAGGTAAGTTAGATGTTAGCTATTGTAGGGATCCTTGCTAACCTTAACAGGATTCATTATAGCTGCTATAAACATGACTAATAGTTAGCTCTAGGCTATAGTTAATGCTGCTTTTGCCTCTAGACTTTATTTAAGCAAGGTTAACCTTAACTAGTATTAATAGATGCTTAAGGCCTAGAACCGTAGTAATAGTATTAGTTAGCCTATAAAGCTATCTTCCTAGTAGATGGGTTTCTTTAATAACATTACTAGCAATCCAATTCCTTTAGTCTAGTATCCTAGATTTAATAGCTAGGGTTCTATTAATATGAGTAGCTGTGTTAACTACTTGCCTAGTATCTTAGCTAAAGTAAGTGCTAGTGTTGTATAGCAGACTCCTCCTTACTAGTATTATACAAACAATACATAGGGCAAGGTATTCATTAGATGCAACAAGATCTAGCGTACAAACGTAGCTAGTAACACTTTCTTTTACAATGCCTACATTAATGATAGATAGGGACTTTAGTACAGCCGTTGTAGCACTTCTAGATACTAGTCAACTCCTCGTTCTTAGTTAGCTCGCTTAAGGGCTAATTCGGTTAGGTCTTAAGGCTTAAGTAGTATACTAGGACCGAATACAGTTGTTATTAATCGAGCTCGGGAGATCTTTATTAGTAGAGATAGTTCATAGCGTAGGCAGATTGTTATCAACTTCAACTATTCATTAAGGGACAGTAATAGTAAAGTAATAGAGGCTACACATTATGCTATTAGGCGTATTAAGGCCGATTTTTACCGGAGGTTTGCTAATGGTTCTGCTTTTAGAGGTAGTAGGTACCGCTATCCTTAATTGTAGCTAGTTAGTTTAGTTATACCGGGGAAGATCTAAAGGCTATACTAGGCTTGGTCTGTTTCCTAGCATTTTAGTTTAGAGCCTGGGTTGCTAAATAGTACCTAGGCTAAAAAGTTCTGAACTTGGTTTTAAGATTGATTTCAATGAAATGTAAATGAATATGTTGAGTTTGTCTTCTAGTTCTAGAACAAATGAAATTCTAAAAGAATGGCTTAGAGAATCCTACTTTACAGGATTTAGTTGTTTAACCTTGGCTTTATTAGGCAGTTAGCCATTTAATGGTAGGTATTAACATATTTAACCCTAATATTGCCCTTGTCGAACTGTTCCCTATAGTAGTGATTTCTTAGATTAGTATGTCTACTTCTTCCTAAATTTGTGTGGTTTTCTATAAGGTGGATTGCTAACTAGTTGTTAACATTAATTGTTATATACTTTATCGAGAGACTAGTAAATCTCTTGATTTTATCTAAAAGATTCCTAAGCTATCTAAGCTCCCTTACTACTTCATTTAGAGAAACATATTTAGCCTTAGTGCTTAACTAGACAACCTCCTTTTAAAGCTATAATCTCTAGATAACTAATACTCTAGACATAAGTACTAGGAATCCTAAACCTGATCTAGCTGTGCCTAGGTTAGTAGCAAAATTAGCATTAGAGTAGATCTATATAAAAGCTTTAAGACACATCTCTAATCCTAACTTAGTAGCACTACCCTTCTTGAATACTAGGCACTTTTTAGGTATTCTAGCAATATACTTCTAGATATGCTTAGCTACATTAACATGTTTAGGTCTAGGATTTAAAAGGAACCTAGCAAGGTAGTTTATAGATATAGTAATGTCTAGCCTTATCTAATTTAAAAGCTATTAGAGCCCTCTAATGAATTTATTAAAGAGTTTATAGTCTACTACTATACATTCTCCATCAAATGCACATAGCAGCTTGTTAAGTAGATACTTAATAGACTTGTACTTGTTAAGTCTATACTTCTTTAGTTTCTTAAGAGCATAATGCTTCTAAGACACCTTTAGGAAGTTCTAGTCTTCTTAGATGTTAAGACTAAGGAATAGGTTAGTCTTAACAATCTTGATAGTGTACTTCTTTCTTAGACTATTAATAAGCTTGTTAATGTCCTTCTAGTTTCTTCTAAAGATTTAGAAATCATTAACATAAAGGATAACTATAATTCCTTTTCTAATAAAGAGATAGCTATTACTCTTTGTTGCCTTAAGTCTAAGGCTTCTTAAAGTGTCTACTGCATTATAGTGCTATAGGGATGCTGCTTATTTCATCCTATAAAGTCCTTTCTTAACTTCAACGTATAGGAATTCCTCTAGATTTTTTCTAATAAGGTATGAACCTTCTAGGGCTAACATAAAGTTTGGCTTGTCTATTTTGGGTTCAAGGAATGTAGTCTAGACATCTACTTAGCATCTTTTTAACCCTAAGGCTACTGCTAGTCCTAGGTAGAACCTGCTAGTCGTAGCCCTTAGTATTAGAGCAAAAGTGTACTCGTAATTAATACCCTTTCTTTAGGTAAATCCTTTAGCTATGTACCTAGCCTTGTACTTTTTAATTGTACTATTAGGGAGACGTTTGATCTTCTAGACCTATCTTCCTTTCATTGGCTTTCTCCCCTTAGGGAGTTGATTAGCTTTAATCTAGATAAGGGCTTGTTGTTTTATAAGTGATTTCAACTCATTAATAATAGCTTGCCTCTATAGCTAAGCATCTTTACTGTTTAATGCTTAGTTTAGGGTAACTAGCTTACCATTACTAGGCTTCTTTGCCTTCTTTTTCTTTAACATATGCTTTATAGCTACTTTTAAGAGGTTTTCCTAAAGTACTACAGCTATTATGCTAGCTAAAAGGCGACCTATATGTAGGGATTTATAGTCATGTTTTTTGACTTTTCTCCCTCTTAATGATATTGTTATAGATGTAGGGCTAGATTCAATTGTTGCAGTTTCTGTACTTAAAACTATTAGAGAATAGCTACTTTTTTCTTTACTAATTACTAGTTATAGATTAAAGGGAGGCATTAGATTATGCTACTCTACTACTTAACTACTATCTGTTGCCTAGGTTGGCCTACTTCTAGGCGGCTCATTGTTATCTACTAATGTCTAATTTTTATCTAGACTTTCATTTGCTAATATCTACTCCCCTTAAGCTAGCTAGGAGTCTTCCTCTTGTAGACTTGTTAATAGAGTATACTACTAGCTAGGCTACATTTACTCCCCTTAAGGCTATTAGGGGCTGTCTATAGCTTGATCCTCTTGTGTTAGAGGCTATAGTACTAAGCTTGTATTTAGATTACTTAATAGCCCTCCTATACTAGTTATATTCATGTTCTAGTCTTTAGTAAATAGCTAGGGATTTCTTAGGTCCCTAATCTCATCTAGATTATCTAAGATAATCTTAAACATTAGTTAGCTACTACTCTGTTATAGGATTGAATTCATTAGATCTCTTTTAGTCTTTTCAATTTCTTGGCTATAGGTCTAGTCTTTATAGAATGAGACATATAGTGTAAACCTAATATTATGCTTAAACTTGTTTGTTCTTGCATCCTATACTACCCTCTATAGAAGGTAGTTAGTTAATAAATTGTTTTGAAACCCAATGTTCTAGTAGATGTATACCCTTAGTACAAACTTTCTTAACTTAACAACTTGGTTAATATACTTGTAAGCTTTATAGCTAAATCTTCTAACTTTTGACAGATTAATCTCTAATGTACCCTATCTCATCTCCCTTTCTAGATAGATAAGAGGAATCTGCTTTGTCTCTAAGTTAGCCAATCTAATTGTTAGCTATACTGAATGGATTATAGTATAGGTCTAGAGGTCTTTAGGCATTCCTAAGTCTATTATCATTGACCGTGCTTTAGTTAGGATAACCTTGTTTAATGATTCTGCAATACTATTTTGTTTAGGGGTATATAGTATAGAGAAATCCTATTTATATCCTTAGATCTTAGCTAACCTTGTTAGCTCTTTATTGTTAAATTCTCCTCCCCTATTAGAGAAGAATAGCTTAGGTCTCTTGCTATACTAGTGAAATACTATGTTTATCTAATTATTAATAAGCTTTAGGCATTCTAACTTGTGCTTTACAAATCTACCCTATCTTATCTTAACTTTTGCATTAGTTAATAGGAGGATGAACTAGTAGCTATAGATGTCTAGTAGAGTAACAGGGCCTATTACATTAAGGTAAATTTCATCTAGTACATAGTCTAGGACCTTTCTTAGCTTTCTTAATACAATCCTTTTAGATCTTAAAAGCCTATAGGCTTTATAGTAACTAAGCTAATCAGTATCTAGATGCTCTAGGCTAATATAGTTAGTATTATTCTTTGTTGCATTTAGGATAGTGCTACTAATATGTCTAAGTCTTTGGTGAATTCTGTTAGTATTAGCCTTTAGTTTGCTAACTATAGGTACTATTAGTAGGTTGTACTTAATAGACTTCTTCCCTCCTACCTTTATAGAGGCTAGTAGAATGATTAATACATTCTTCAAGATAGGAACCTTGCTCCTAATTCTTGTTTTATATATAACCTCACTATCTGAATTTCTAATGGTTTTGCTAGGTTTGTAGAAGTAATAACTAAGTTCCTTATAGACATTATCTATACAAATCAGATTAATATTAGATTTAGGTGAATAAAGGGCATTCTTGTAGAGCATGTCTATCTTCTTTCCCTTATAATCTAGCTAAATTAGGACATCTCTAACTACTATTAGCCTTTAGGAGCTAACTACTTAGGAGAATTTTGTAGGCTTTAGGAGCCTCCTAAGATTCCTAAACTAGGACTTGTTATTAAACATTATGTATAAGGTGCCTATGTCCTATAGAAGCATTTTCTTAATAAGTAGAGTCTTGGTTAAGGCTATAATGCTAGTAGTACTTTAGGGGTTGGCTACAAAAGCAGTACTTGAATAGTAACTCCTACTTTCCCAACCTTTATTATTATTACTATCTTCCTTATTATCATCCTTAGTAGTAGCTGTAGAAGCCTTCTTTTTTAGCTTCCTATCCTTTTTAGGCTTCTTGCCCTTCTTAGATTTCTTGCTATCTTGCTTAGTGTCCTTATCCTAATATTCCTTCTTCCTTTTAGGATGCTACTTCTAGTATTAGGCATTAGTATGCTTTGCTTTCTTACAGATTTAATACTTATTATTATTGTTAAGTATCTTATGATTAGCTAGAGCAGATGCTAATCTTCCTTGATTTAGTAGATTAGTGTTTAATAGTAGCTTCTCTTTTTTAAGAGATGTAATCATTCCCTATAGGGTTTAGTTAGCCTTCTTAGGCTTATTGTTGTGCTTCTAGCTTCTAAGCTATTTATAACCTTGAAGGCCATTAACAAACAGCATTCTAATGACTAGGTTAGGAATCTTGATATCCTCTACCTTTGCATTAGTCTAAAGACAAAACTGTTTAGTAGCTATTTAGTATTTAAGGACCTATGCTTAGAAGTCTTTATAGTACTTTAGGATGCTTTCTATAGTTTGATTCTATAGCTTAATTGAACTAACACTTTTTAGTGTATCATAGACGTCAACTATGATAATTAGCTTAAAGGTTGTTGCAACGGTCTAATAGTATTCGTATACCGTTTTCTAGGTATTACTAAAGTTGGGTCTTAGGTTATCTGCTATCCTTTTTGATAGGATGCCTTTTGCTTAGTAATCTCCCTCTATGAATTCCTTTAGTACTAGCTTGTATTTGGTTTTAGCTAAGACTAGTACCTATAGAGTATCGTTTACAACTGTTATAGTATCTTAATAGTCTTCTCTAGTTAGCATAACCTTTAGGTTATACTATTCTAGATTGTGAAAGACATATCTAAGGACTTTTTCCTTAATGAGCTCCCCTTCTAGGATGGTTTTCTAAGCATAAAAGTTGGTACCCTTCTTAAGGATCTTATTGTTAGATTTGTCCTTATACGCTATTTTGTTGTTTAGCTAGATCTTTCTATTTAGATCCTCTGATTGTACTTGTTTAGGCTAGTACTATAGGGTAGACCAATCTTGGTTATTGACTCTAGTAGTTCTACTTAATCTATAGTTGCCCTTCTTAATAATAACAATTCTTAGTCTGTTCTCTTAGATAGGATAAGCTTAGAGCGCCGGGCTTATAACCTATTATGAATTAATAGTACAGACCGAGACATTCGTGAATTGCCTACTAAATTGCATAAACTATAGAAGGTAGCTAACTAGTCAACCTTTATATGTCCTTGTTAGTAACCCTAAGTTAGTATATAACAGACTAAATAAGTCTGTAACAGTAGCCCTAAATTAGTGCCCTTAAAAGCTACCTGTTATTGTTCCTCCCCTGTTACCTTGGCATACTGACTAATATACAACATAGGGCAAGCTAGTTGTAGAGGAAACAGACTAGGGTCCAACTACCTAATCTTAGGGGGTGCTTAGACCTCCTCTAGAAGGGAGCCACGAGGGAGCATCTAGTAGGCCTAGTAGATATAACTTAGCTTTAGGCGCCTTTTATACTATTATATAATCTAGCTTCTCGAACGGCTAGATAGCTACTAGATAATAATTATCTACTATTTAAATAAAGTATCTTATATAATCTATTCTATTTAATATCTACTATAAGCTCTAAATAAAATATTATTAAATTTTATAAATACATAATATCTAGAAGATCTAAAAGCTATCTAGTAGTAATATATTAATTTATATATAAATCTTTAAAACTATAGTCTATAGGTAGTCTATTTACTTGTCCTAATTTAGATACTACTATATATATTATTAATACTAAGCTTCTTAGAACTACTTAGTTCTTATTAAGATATACTAATTAGATATAACTAGAGAAGATACTAATAAGCTATAGATTTAGTATAACTTATTAAGTAGAGCTATAATCTATAGTAATACTAAAAGTATCTAGTAGATGTGTAGTAAGATCTTAGCTTTCTATATATATCTAGAACTTCTAAATCTACTATTCTAAAGTTTCTAATACTTAATTTTATAGTTTAGAGTATATACTCCTAGTATTTAACTCCTTAGCCTTCTAGCCCAAACTATACATCTCTAATATATCTAAAACTTAAAAGTTCTTTAAATTTCTAAAAAGTATTATTTTTTATAAAAATATACTATACTCTATCTAAATTCAATTACTAGATACTCTAGTAATTCTCTATAATTTTAGTATTAATTTCTACTATAGAGAGTTACTTTTCTACTATCTTATTTACTAGACTTCTAGCTAGATAGCTTTAGACTTCTTAGTATATCTATTTTTAGCTACTTTAATGATATTAACTATAGAGCTAAGTTCTATCTACTAGAACCCCTAGATGCTCCCTTAGACTACCTTCGGCAAAGTCCCCGAAGGGGAATAGCGTGCCAAGGCAGTCTGTGTATCTGAGACTACCAACCGCCCTCGTCTCGTGCGGAGGCCCACATGGAGAGGATTTGCATCGGTTGCCAATCCCACATGCTATCACCATAGTGGGTAAAGCAGCGCTTCCGGGTCAATACTCGCACTGTCGTTGCAGACTCCAGCTGAGAAGCATAGGCTGAAATCTGCTTGGCACAAGCTGCAGTTGTGAAATGCCTCATGTCTCTCTACCGGACGTCTTCAATCCTTGATGACAGAGCAGAATCACATTAGCCTTCCTCTTTGCACTCCAGTTGGCCAAATCAAAATGGCATCAACCCCAACCCCACTTCAGAAGAAAATCAGCCTCTCTGGCAAAGTGATAGCGATCACTGGTGCAAATCGTGGCATAGGACTGGGCATCGCAGACTGCTGTCTTGAGAACGATGCCTCATTGGTTTATTCAATTGACATTGGCGACACAGCCGATGAGTTCGAGTCTGTGGCGAAGCAACATCCTGGGAAGCTCCGGGCAATCAAAGCAGATGTGACCAACGAGGCAAATGTCACTGAGGTGGTCGAACAGATCTTGAAAGAGGCCGGCGGACTCCATGGCTTCGTGGTCAACGCTGGTCGGACTAAGCATAAAGCTGCGCTTGATTTCACCACCGAAGAGATCGAGCAATTGTGGAATATCAACGTACGTGCAGGCAGGCCGAATGTCAATGTGGTGACTAATGTCGACAGTTATTCGGCTCCTTTTACTGTGCTCGCGTTGCAGCCAGAGCCTTCATCAAGCAGAATGTGAAAGGCTCGATTGTGTTCACAGCGTCCATGGCTTCGTACCGACCGAACAAGAGGGTACCATCAGCGCCCTACGGAGCATCGAAGGCAGGGGTCCGGAACATGACGCACACTTTGGTAAGTGCATCTCTCACTCTCGCGCAGCAGAGTGCTGACGGTAGTGTTTCAGGCGATGGAATGGGCTCAGCACGGCATCCGTGTCAACAGCGTGAGCCCGGGCCTGGTGAAGACTGCGATGACTTACTGGGTGCCACAACAGCCCGACTGGGAGCAGCAACTTAAATATTACGGAGGTAATGAATGCTCAAGTTCTCATCTAGTTCGATGGAGACCTTACTGATCATGCATCCTATCTCCCGCAGGCATTCCCAGGCTAGCTGAAGTCGAGGAGCTCGGCGGGGCATATGTGTATCTGTTGAGCGACGCAGCCAGCTATACGACCTCAATCGACATACCCGTCAATGGTGTCATTGGAAGTGCGTCAATTTCTCCTGACTTGGATATGTAGAGTCTTGCTGATGCTCTTACAGTCTGTTGAGCTGCTCGCCGCAAGAATGAAGGTCGACACGTCTAGTCTTTGCGGAAGGAAGGACGGCAGGGCGCTAGCTCGCAGCTTAGTCGCGCTTTCATGCAATCGCGCAAGGTATTGCTACCGTGAAGGAGCAGGAAAGTACAGCTAGCGGCCTTGGCCGGAGCTGCCTGGTTCAGAGAGTTGACTTCGGCCCTTCAGCCTGATGGCTTTTGCTTGGACCACTCACTACGTAGCTCTTCGGCCAGATCTGTATTGACGGGCCAGCCTGTGTGCCCTTGGTGATCCCGAATGAGTTCTACAATATATTCTCGCTTATGGTTGTCGGTGCAAAACAATCCAGCTGCATAAAGGCACTGGGTAGACATTAAGCGTGACGCATCATCGGTCAGCTTCATCGCCACACCGCCGATGGTGTCGATACACTCTGTAATGACTTTGTCGCGTGCCAGGTATTCCATGTAGCCCCCAGCTGATGGCTGATGGATGAGAAGCAGGATGCGAGCCATGCAGTACATCTGAACTGACACGCCAAATGCTGGTGGGTGGATCCATAATGGTTTGAAGGGACGGTTTGAAGGTCCCTCAACGGGGAGCGGGCTGAAGTGAATAGAGACGCCACTCCTCCATTCGTCCAACATGTTGAGCAGGGTATTTGCCCTCAAAATGCGGTTTGTGAGATCAGACTCGCCCAGCTGCTTTTCCTCCTGCGAGCTGTAGTTCACTGCTTGTGCAAGAATATAGACAACTCTGGATGCCATATCCCAAATGTGCATGTTCTGATATGGTTTTGTGGGTTTGAAGAAGCTGAAGCAGCGCCGATGTTCTCTGAACGCTGCCCAGACATCCTGTCGTAGCCAGGCCCACCAAATGGCTTGTTCAAGTCCACCAGACTCTCCATTGATCTCACGGCTGCGTTGTATCCAGAAGACGCCTTTTAGATGGCGCTCCCACCCACTTCCTGCACCGTCGATCATCTCATACGTACTGACAATCAGTACGGTCGCTAGCAGTTCTAGGCTATTCTTATATGATGTGAAGCGCATTGCAGATTGCAGGTACTGCAAAGTCTCATAGTAGTACTGAACGGCAGCTGTACGGTCAACACTGGCCTCGCCGGTGTGGAGCGGTTTGATCGACAAATGGCGAGCGCCCAGGGCCAGAAGTGCCTTCATGAGGCCCTCATTATGTAGTGCAAGATGCGGCACAAACGTGGAAAAGTGCTTCATGGGATCAAAAAGGTCGACCTAGAAGGGCAGTTGTAGATCGTTAGCAAGAGCTTCAGCAAATTCAAGGGCGTTTCTGCAAATGCATGCGAGGGCGGAGAGGCTGTTTGCCACGTGCCATGCAGAGCCTGCGTCCAGTCACGGAGTCAAACAGAATGTCCCGATAATGCCCTATCATCTCGCTTGACTGAAGCGCAGATGCGGCTCGGAGTATGGTGACTGCAAAAGGCAATGCACGGTACGTGACCAGCCGGAGGAACGGCCAGGGACGGGTAGGAAGTGCTGCTTGACTTACCCATAGGCTTACTCCGGTTACGAAGCGTTGAAATATGTCGTATTCGTGGTCCTCCAGCTGGAGTGGTTCCGGTGACTGCCAGTACTGTCTTTCATCAACACTATTACCGTTCACTGGCATGGGCGATATAGCTGATATTTGCAATAGCTTCGAGGGGCTCTGTAGCGCTACAGCCTCCGCAAAGCCAGCGCGAGGCGAAATTGCTGCACCCCCTCGCTCCTGTCTAGACACGCCATCAGGATGCAACTCGTAGCGTCTTGCAAGTGCGGCATCGCTAAGCGTTTCAAGAGAAGGAAGATCTAAGGATCCTGTGGCAGCGTCTCCGGCAAGCAGCCCAAACCAGCGCAGTGGAGCGACCTCAGTGCCATAACCTGTTGAGTTGCTATAGTTGCTCTGTGGACTTGTAATCTGCTGGCCTAGGCCCTCGTCCGTGGGAGTGGTGGGCCATTGCCTTGATTGTGGCCGTTCGGATACAGACGAAAAGGTATGTGGATGCTGTCTTGGAGGAGGAGGGGCATAGTTGGCTCCAGGTTCGGAAGAAATGGTCGCATGATGAGGGCGATGTGCTACCGGTGAAGCAACTGCCACGCTGGCCGTCGAACTACCACGGGCGTGATGCGGCTGCCCACGCGGACTTGGCCGAGCGACTTCCGTGTCGATGTCGGGTGGAAGGTTGCCATACACGCATGGCCGATTGCCTTTCGCACACGGTCCACAAACGGGCTTGACCTGCCACGTCCAAAACATGGCGCGTCAGCAGGAGGATGTCGGAGCTGGGGCGCACAGCCTCACCTCATCGCATTTCATGTGGCGTCTGCGACAGATGGCACTGGTATGTCCTCAGCCTTGCGCGTTACTCATGGATGCAATGCTCGCAGGGCAAGCTCTAGGTTGATCCTGGGGCCTTAGCCCTTGACAGTGTCCCCGAGCCTCGTGCGATGCTCCGCTCCAGGGCCAATGGAAGCATTGTGATTACTGCAGAGAGCAAGCAGCCTGATCGAGACATGCGAGCTTGCACTTACCATCCTGTCGTCGTGCGCAGTCCGCGACCACGAGACTTGCGCGGTTTGCGTACTGGGCCCGCTGGCGTTGGCGTTGGCGTTGGCGTTGGCGTTGGCGCAGGCGCTTGTTGAAGCTCGTGTGCCTGCATGTGAGCCGCCATCTTCCATCTTGGCCACGAAAGTGCTCGCGTCGAGGTATGGGAGAGAAGGGAGAGGACTCGTCCGGGTGGAGAAGGCAAGCAAGCAAGCAAGCACAAGCTTCACGCATAACGCACTATGCATGTTTGGCATGGTACTGTATGTAGCTTCTAACCGCCTGCCCCCCCCCCCCCCCCCCCCCCCCCCCCCCCCCCCCCCCCCCCCCCCCCCCCCCCCCCCCCCCCCCCCCCCCCCCCCCCCCCCCCCCCCCCCCCCCCCCCCCCCCCCCCCCCCCCCCCCCCCCCCCCCCCCC